>VDFB02050750.1:0-17269 GCA_007258455.2 Sequoia sempervirens | reverse complement strand
TCCCGCCAGGAAATAAAGAAGGCCAATAGAAATCCTTCGCAGCCCGCCGCAGCATACTCTACCCTTGCTAGGGAAAGATTGCGATACACCGCCACGTACAAAGATGTGGGCCCCGTTTCGCAACCCGTAGGAAACATAAAGCAATCATAAAATGAAGAACCCCGCAGGCGAGACACGTGGGCGCCCAGCGCAGCCTTTCAGGAGCCGAATGGGGAGCCGCTTGCCAAAGTTGCGAAGCAAGGAATGCACAACGGGGGAGATCAAAACCTGCCGGGAAGCCGAAAAAGACACGGAGACGCGCAGGCCAGCGCACGAATATATGCAAAAAAGGGAACCCGAAGGGAGCTGCTTGGAATATTATTTCAACAGCTTTTGGCGACTAACAGGGCCGTTTCAGATAAGGAATGGAGAACCCAAAAACTCTCTGGTTCTACAGACCAGAGCCTTCCTTTCTAGGGCAAATGGAGTTAGAGCTTTGAAAGTGCAGCCTGCAAAGGCACCCATTCAATTTCGGATGGCTTTGCCATGCTGCGCAAATTCTCTTGGGCTCCCCGGAGATCAATAGCTTCCTTATGAGGCAGCACCTCTGGCAGGCCAGCGCCTGCTTCTATGTGGAACAGCAGCTAAGAGAGTGGATGAATGATTGCCTCTATATCTACTGCTGTTGGGGGGCTGCCGAGTTCCTTGAATACTTCCGGATCGTTCTCTTTCTGCTCAATGATCTCGGTAATCTGCACAGCCGTGGCGATAGTGCCATCCTCAAAAAATGGGGACGGCAATCCCAACCTGCCTAACTCAGAGAAACTCCCTCCAATGCCATCCAGCGCTTTGTTTAGAAAAACCGCTGCTGCCTTAGTACGCTGGAAAGCAGAGTGGCAATGAATGAACCTATTTGCCGTTTGAGCTGCGGTGTCCCTATCTTCAATACCTGCCCTGACGAGGATCTCGTCTAAGACCGAGTATAGCTTATTTAACAAGTCCCTCACCTCGGGAACCTTTTCCAGGATGAAACGCGGGAACTGTTCCATTGTGTCATGGGCCTCCTGATTGAGTTTTAACGCCCTGTCGATGAACCGGAGGGTAGGCTGCAGATTTAGGCAGAAGGCTTTGATTTTCTCCCAGTGAGAAATGTACAATTGCTTGACCTGTGGGATAATATCTGGTTGGGCAGGGGCTGGTAGCAGGGAGGCCTTAAGCGAAGAAATCTCTGTGTCTCGTGAAATGAGGGCCTCAGCAAATTCTGCCTTCTTCTTCTTCTCAGAAGCCAACTGCGCTTCATAGCTGTTCATTTGTTTGTGCCAATTCTGTTCAGCTCGAGAGTGGTTAGCCGATTGCTCTTCTAATGAAGCTTTCGCCTCTCGGAGCTCATCTTCTAGCTTGGTCTTCGTTTCCCGGAGCTCCTCCTCCAGTTTAGTCTTCAAATCTTTGAATTCGGCCTCTTTTTCCTGTATCTTTTGCTGATGCTGCTCTTGTAGGCGTTCCATCTCTTCGCCTTTCTCGGCCAGTCGATCAACTCAGGAAGCGTCAAGCTCTTCTCCATCGATAAGCTCTATAGGTCATGCTCATGGTTTTGATTCCCGCACTTTTAATAATGGCTGGTCGGCTACTTCTGTCTTTGCAATTTCACCTTAAAGTCTATTTTTCATTCCCTCTCGCTTCAGAAGCCTTTCTCACATTTAAGCGAGTATCCGCTTCTAAGGATTTCCTTGCCTCTAGAAAAATTCACTGCCCCTGAGTCGTACTTTGAGCCGCTTCATCCTTCTTTTTTTCGTACTGGCGACTATGGAAATCGAAGTGGGACTAATTACAGGCCCTCCATGATTTTGACTTTATCTTGTGGCCGGGCCATCTTCATGTCCAGTCCGACAGCATAAATATCATAGTCCTCTGGTTGCATTTCTCCCTGAGGCTTGTTTATCCTTGGGTACATAGTTGCAAACTTTAATTCTTGGCGGGCCTCGTCATACGAAGCCTGTACTCTCGGTTCGGCGGGGGCATTGTCATCCTTTGCCCTTCGTCGCCTCATTCTATTTGCACGAGCCTCCTTCCCACAATCTATCTGTGCAATGAACTCAGCTGGTGATGAAACCAGCCCACCTGCGAAGGGAACACCGGAAGGTAGGGCGTAGGGATAGGTAACTTTCATTTGTTTCTTCCCCGAGGCACGCCATGAAAAGCAAAATGCCCATAGCCCTCGGGGCTTTACCGGGCCGGATAATTGCAATGCCAGAACTGAGATTCACCGTGAAGGCCCGCTGGGTCAGAAAGTAAAAGAGTCAACGCCTGGGCTTGGCTTCCAGCCGTGGTGGAAGGGATCCGTAGCGGCCTAAAAAGAGGTAAACAATGGTGAATATCTCTGGACAGGTGAGGAAAGTCTGGGCGGCAGCAGTAGGCGTTAGCATCCCCGGAGGGGTGATTATAAACGGTTGGGTTTGCGAATATTGGGCAAATCCCCTAGAATAAGATGGGCTAGAAACAGAGGGTGGAGGGCTCGGACGAATGGTAGGAGTTTCCAATTGAGCAGGGGTGGACGTGAAAGAATGAGATGCAAGAGAGGAAGGAGCGAAATGTACCTGCTGACTGGTCGGCGGTGGCATTTGGATCGTCTGGGACTCGACCGCAACCTCTGGCATTTGACTAGCAGCGGGTGTTTCCCCTTCGGCCGGTTCATGTGAAACTGTCCCAATAACACTTTCCGTGCATTGTCTTTTCGTGGAGGGACACTCACTAACCTCGGTAGTCGGATCTTTCTGCTGGGGCACTAACCTGACCGGTTTAGCGGTCCATGTGCGCGTAAGCGAGCTCCTTGATATGTTAAAGCGCACATTAGTGCCAACATAGGCGGGATGCCCGGGGGCATCACCTTCCTGCGAAGATATCGCCGTCTCTTCCTCCGGCTCATCGGAACCTTCTGCTTCGCTCTTGTTAGTGCTGGAGGTCGGGCTGGGATGGCCCTCATCCCAGTGTCTTTCGAATTCCTGGTCGTCCTTTAATTTATTATAAGGAGCCTTCAACTGCCCTGTTTCTTGGCGGTATCTCCATAAAGCTTTTATTTTTTCATCGCTCCATTCCTCGTCCACTTTCAACTTGTTAAGCATACTGCACTCTATCGGAAAGTTGTCCCTGGCCACGGCCACTGGAAAGTAGAACTTGTGCCATGGGCCTCTGGTATCCGGCGTAGGGATTTGTGCCAATTTAACCAGATCTTCATCTTTATCAGTCCGGTTACTACGCCGCTTCTCCCAGTATGGTCGGGAAACATGTGTAACTCTCATATGCGGCTTAGGTAGGTCATTGAAAGGGTTGTAATCCCACTTATCATTTACTAATACTAGCCCTAGGTGTGCCAGCTTGTCCCCTAGCAGCTGATGCGATCACTTTTTGACAAGCGTTATTGACTTGAAGCTCTTTGGGCAACTGAAGAATCCCTTCTTTTTGACCCTTTTGCTGCTACAAAACATGAAATCAATGGCGCATACCTACCGGTAAACCTCCAGCACGAGCACTCTATCGGTGATGCAAGCCGGGAGCAGGAAAGGCTTGTCAATAAAGCCCCTCATTCGAAGGATCGTGAAATCCTTGCCCAGGAACCAGTCGCAAGCGGGGATGTAGCTTTGCAGAAATCCAGTCTGCTCAGTGTTAAGCCGGACGATATCACCCTCTCCGATCAAATCATTCAGGACCGAGGCTATGAAATAGTCCGCGAAGGCATAGTAGTCATATGTTGCGGAAAGGTAGGGTGTCCATGTAGATACCGGCTTTCTTTTATTCTGCTCTTCAAAAATTGATAGTGGGAAAAATCGGGCGAAGAAATCCGGATTCTGATGCAGGAACATGTGGACCAGGTAGGAAAGAAACCTAAATTTCTTCTCTGCCTGATAATTCTCTATTTGCTGTATCATTTCCTCGACCATGAACTCGGCAAAATCATACCAGAAAAGTTCATGCTGCCTGCGAAACTGTATTGCAGGGCCCAACTGAAAAGCCTCGATCTTTTCATCGGAATCACGGCCGCAAACAAATGCCAGCATGGATATGGGGTCCTGGAGGTCATCGCGGAATGAACCGCGCAACAATGGGATGCTCGGTGCCTTAGCGGACACGATACCCTTCTTATTAGTCTCCTCTAATAGGAAATCGGAGCTGGTTTTCATCCTTTTCCATATCCTTTCCCCTTTGCTTGGGCGGAAATATTCAATTTTCTCCTTTCTTTTCCTGGGGTCAGGAATGCATAACATATGCCAGATGGCTTCCGGGCCGATATGAACCCTTAAATTGTGACCCTCAATGCAGTGGGTCTTTGGATTATAGCGTTGAACAGCTGCGTCGACTACCTCCGGGCAATAGTGCACCAATGGGACCATGTATTGTGGCAAACCGCTATACCATACTCTACTTGCCGTTGCCTTCTCCGCCGCTGGTGCTGATAACCTTGCGCAAGCCGCCTCTCTAAGAGACTTAGGGTTCCTAGCAAGCTTTGGATCGTAGATATTAGCCCACTTTTCTCCAACCTTTTTAGGGTTATTCCACTCTTTGGGCTTCTCTAGCTCCTCTGTGTTGGGTCTCCTCACCTTCTGGGGTATACCAGGAGTGGCATACACTACATCATCGTATACGTAAACCTCAGCCGAAGAACGAATAGCCGAATACAGTTCCTGGCTAATCCCTTCCTCTGCTGGCTGAGCTGAAGATTCCGCCATCTTTCTTCGCGGCAGAACTTGAAGGTTCGCTGGCCTTTGAATACGCTTGCACTGGAAATACAGACAGAAAACACTTCGCGCACTCCTTAGCTTTTTGGAAAAAGACTTAGGGACAATAAGCGTTATCATGCAATAATAGCAACTTTCCTCAAGGTGGTAGGCGAGCGCGAGCCCTTGCATTTAATTCGGCATGTACCGTTAACTCCACAACTCGTGCAAGATGAGCTGATTGCTTTTTCCGAGGTGGCTGGATTTCATCATTGCTTTTAGAATATCGTGTGATACACCCTGATTTCCTTGGAAATTGAGCTTGCAACTGGCCTCCTTGCGTTGTGTTAGCATGTACCGGTAATTAATATCCCAGGCCGGAATGATTACGCCAAGCAAATGATCACCGCCTGAAAGAGATACGAATATCGCCTCGAGCTCTGGGATGCGCTTGAGATTTGACACCATAGCATACGGCCATACATCCCTTCATCAGCAAGTGCCACCCTTTTAAAGCTCAATTAATTAACTTGATTTAATTAAGCATGCCTTGAGCGTGCTACCATGCGTGTGCCAGCCCAAAACGTGAACAAACGCAGACTCGGCCCTCGAGATTGTATCCAATATACATCACGTTGCTTACGGCAGACTGGCATATGTCTTGTCAATTTTCTATAAATAGGCCAGTAGATAGCAAACATACACACTTTGCGTCGAGAAGTGATAGGCAAGTAGAATATTGCTAAGCGAGTCTTTTCATAGGTTAGGTAGTAAGCAGCTTTCGGCATACTTAGCAGATTTAGGAATAGTCCTAGGAGAGATGGATACTCCCATTCGCCTGACCTCCTTCAAATCACAAACAACATTTGTAGGTGAAATCTCCACCAGGAGGCTTAAGAGAATGACGAAGAACAAGCACTCGCTGGTTTTAGTAGCCATTAAGTGGGTTCTCGGCAAAGACTGTGTGGAGTATGAAGATAAGCATCGGGTGAACACCGATGTGTGCTCACACTTTGTGGCATCTATGCTGGACATTTGTGTCCCTCGGCCGCTTGTATTGAAGCTAGTCAAAGAAATCTTCCCGAAGAAGTACCTGAACGGGCTTGGCGAGGTTGTCACACACGCTGCGTATGGAATCGGCCTGCCATCAGCCAGCGCCCTACGTCGCTATATTGAAGAAGAAGCTGTCGTGGCTTGGCTACCATTCCTTAGCGGATTCCGCCTGCAGACCCGTGGTCAGCATCAGCAAAGGGTTACCCAGGCTCTTCACTTCCTGTTCAGAAGCTACAACGTGATACCATTCTACGACGTAGAGTGGTATACTGACTTCAGGGACCTAGTGTACCCACCGCCGACGACAGCCGCGCTTCATGATGCTGCCAGTGCCACCGAGGAACCTGTTGATGAGGAGGAAGTGGACGCTGTCTTGAATGCGTCGGTTGCTGCTAGCCACTCCTGCGGATAAATGGTCCCCTTGCCTTGGTGTTCGTTGATGTAACCCCTTTGCTCCATATCAGCCTGATAAAAGGCCAACGTATATATATATGCTCTAATACTTTGTATATTTGAAAATCGGCATTCATGCCATTTTGTAACTCAGAAACATGTATATAAAAATATACGTCTCTTTTTGTTGTGAAATTTTATGCTCCTGTTTGCTTCTGCGTGCAATTTTTCTGGGTTTGTCAATTTTGTATGTTTTGTCTCTGTTTATGAGCATACTTTTGTGTTTTAAGAACTCCGGTGCTTTACCCACTAACAATGATAAGCGAATACATAACAAGTCAATTGTTTTTAGCAAAAGGATAGGCCAAAAATAGGAAAGGAAAAAGAAAGCTATTTTACTAACCGACAGTAGGTTTTGACGTTTTAGTCATCGGAACACGGCGGTAATCCCATTTCAACCGGATTCTTTAGCTCCTGTTCCATATTTTCCTGTGCCTCAAGGACAGGTTACATGCACCGGCCTAAAATCCTTCCCATAGTTAATACTTCAAACTTACCATGCCGACTGCTTCAGCCCTACCGTCAGATTTTAGCACTGTAAATTCCACTTTAGGCCTTGGTCGAAGTTCTTTTGTCAAAACCCACCGCTTGACTGCTGATCTGCCGCCTATGTAGCCCTTAGGAATTCCTCCCTTTTTTCTCTGTGACTTCTTAATAGCGTTTGTACCCATGCATGCCATTGTTCTATATCTCAAGATTTCAAACAACCTAGAATGGAATAGAGATGTGTGTTTTCTCCCAGGTTATACTAGCTCATAGGACGAAGTCTTGAGGACTTGTTTAGGAGTTATGCGGTTGGCCCAGAGTGCTTTTCGGAGATTTTTGTGCCATTCCCTTTGGTGTTCTGAGCCCACTTTTTTGAGGAGTCGGACTAAACTCTTGTTTGTTGACTCGGCTAGGCCATTTCCCTGTGGATAATAGTTTGAAGATGTTTTAAGGAATATGTCATTTTTCAATGCAAAGTGACATACCTTTGTGCCTACAAATGCCCTAGCATTGTCCGAAATGATCGTCTTCGGAGGGCCGAACCTCGTCACCAGAGCCTCGAGGAAGTCCACAATCTCTACCTCCGTTGCCTCTTTAAGGGGAACAGCTTCAGCCCACCTTGTGAAGTAGTCTGTAGCTGTTAAAATCCATTTATGTCCCGAACTGGAAACCGGGTTGATCATTCCGATAAAGTCCAAGCCCCATTGAGCAAATGGTTCATCCGCCACGATAGGTTTGAGGGGCATCGCTGAATTCTTCCTTCTGTCGGAGAATAACTGACATTTTTTGCAAGTCTTTACCAGAGAGTAGGAATCATTGAAAAGTGTGGGCCAGTAATATCCAGCCCGTAGGACTTTGATGGCTGTAGTTTTAGCGGAGAAATGTCCACCTTCGGCGCTATTGTGAAATGCCGGTGATCTTCACCGGCAACAATACCGAGGGAGTGAATAAATTGGTGCCCCTTTGAAAAGGACTCCTTTCTATCGGGCCGTAATCCGCAATTGAGCCGTAATACCTTCTTTTCCTGATGAGAGGCTCCGGCGGGTAAATTCTTCCGGTTCGTGATGAAATTCATTCCCATCTTTCAGCCACAATCGTCCTTCATCCCAATCCATTTATCGTGACAAGTTCTCGACCGCTCCCTCTTTAGCGTGCATTCCTCACTTCCTCAGGTCATATACCACAATGCATCTCTTACCTGGATAGTCCTCAGTGGCCCCTGACTACTGTCATACCCGTGATCTTGTGATCCACTAGTCCTTTTTCTCAGATTTCCTCCATGATGTATTCCCGCACACTAGAATGTATGACATATACCAGGACTTTGTTACAAGAAATTAGATGGCGGAACTTTTTAAGCCCCTTTACTATTGCGAAAGCCTGTCTTTCAACGAAGTTATAATTCACTTCATATTCCTTTAAGGTTCGGGAATAGAACGCAACTGGATGCTCTCCCTTTCCTTCTCTATCTTTTTGAGTTAGAACAGTAGCGATACTAAACTTGCTACTGAAAGCATACATTATAAAATCTTTATGTTGATCTGGATTGATCAACACTGGGGCTGATGAGATTGCTTCCTTGACCTTCTCAAATGCCTCCCTCGCCTCCGTTGTCCACTTGAAAATTTGATCCTTTTTCAGCATTAGGGTGATCGGCCTAATTATTCCCGCAAAATCAGAAATAAATTTACTGACCAAATTTACTTTGCCCAGAAAAGACTGGACACCTTTCTTATTCACCGGGAGAGGAAGCTCCTTTATAGCCTTTACTCGTTCAGGGTCAATTGAAATACCTTCCTTCGACACAACATGTCCTAACAGCTTACCCTGAGGTACTCCGAACACACATTTCCTCGGGTTTAAGGAAATCCCGAACTCTTGGCACTTTTGAAACACCAACTCCAAATGATTGAAATGATCATCTTTAGATTTGGAGAACACAGTAAGATCATCCAAATAGATTAGGATAATCTTATTGATCACTGTCGCGTCCATAGTTTCCTCTGAAGCCAGCCTCCCCGCATTGATAAACTTCCAGCATTTTAGTATATGCAACGCCCTGGTGGCAGTCTTTAGTCTCAGTCGCATCTTCCTCTTACCCTCAACCTGTGGTTACAGCCGTAGAAGCCAAAGAGAGAACATTTTCGATCCCGCGACAGTTTGGAGGATCGACTCCATAGAAGGCAAGGGATAGTGGTCCTTCAGAGATGCTTTATTTAGGTCTCGGAAATCTACGCATAAGCGTATATCACCATTCTTCTTTCGGACTGGTACCAGATTTGATACCCAAGTACTATGTTTAATTGGGAAGACAATACGCGACTCAATGAGCTTGGTTAGCTCTTGTGCCATCAAGGCTTCAACTTTAGGGTTGACCGGCCGCTGTTTCTGTCGGATTGGCTTCGCACCTTCTGTTAGCTCAATAGTATGTTGAATGATACCAGGATCATAACCTTCCAGATCATCGTAGGACCAGGCTACTACTCCATATTTCTCACAGAAATTCATAAGCCTTTCTCTATCTTGCTGTGACACATCTTTTCCGACCCGAAGGTTCCTGTCATCGGAGACCCGAAGATTCTCATAATCACCTTTTTCCGCCACGAACTTCCTCTTATCATTTCGGGCGTCACTACAATCGAAAAAATTTTCGAGAGTAACCAATCCTTTCGGAAGCTTATTTGATTTCAGCTGCATAATTTGTCCCTCGTAGGCCTCAGCGATCTTTGGTTGGAGTTGATCGGCAAATTTCCCTGAGTGTTGAATAAACGAGGCGATGTGTTCATCGCTCTCAAAGACTTGCCAACTTTGGTCATTATCGGGTATTGCTGGTCTAACCAGCACTCGTACTGAATATTTGTTCCGAAGCAAGTCGGAGACAGGATCAAACTGAGCACCTATTACTGCCATGTGGTCTGCATCGCCATTCTGCACTCGGGGAATGGTTAGGATGTTGAAAGCTTCAAAACTTTCTATAAGGTCCCAGATTCGATGCCGATAGGATCTCATGCGGATGTTCTTTGCTGCTGAGACTCCTCGGACCTGATTAACTACCAGTTCTGAATCTCCGAATACAATCAACTGCTTGATACCCATTCGTTCCGCTAGGCTTAGGCCCTGGACTAGACCCTCATATTCAGCCTCATTATTTGAACAAGAAAATTGGAATCGGAAGGCCCTCAGCAACTTTTCATTCTGTGGGGATATTAGACATATCCCTGCTCCAGCTCCAACTTTGCTCCTTGCTCCGTCAAAATATAATGTCCACAGCTCACTTGCTTGGTCATCGTCGGGCTCTTTGACGACCTTCAGAAGAACCTGGTCTTCGTCATAGATCACATATGTGCCTAAACCGGTAGCATGATAATTTCCGAAGGGATCATTATTTATATGTTCACTCAACAGAGCATCTTCGCTATCACTTCGGTCTCCGTTGACCTTCTCCTCCTCCAGCAGTTCGACATTGTACATGTCTTGCTTGGTGATGGAGGTATGCGTTTCCAGTTAATCACCGTGGCCTCTTTATTACATAAAACGGAATGAGCTTCCCGATTCGACATCTTCGTTTACAAGCCGGGTCCTGCGCGATATGTGACCAATCTAAAGACAAATAGCCGCCCACTTTTGAAGTAAACTCTCGAGAAAGGCAAAGACCAAACATTGGCGGAACATCTATGATCACTGTATCTTGCGGGACCGTGATACTCGGGCAGGCAAATAGAGTCAACAGAAGTGCTTTGATGACACCCACAGTATCAACCTTATTTCCATCTAGCTGCATCACCCCTTTCTTCATAGGTTCATAGCTGAGTCCCAAGGCTTCAGCTATTAGTTTTGGCATAACCGTGGTACTAGCGCCAGAATCAATCATAGCGTTGTGTAATAGTTTCTCCCCTATAATGAGAGTCAAGAAGAAGGGTTGAGGTTTTGGCCTACCTCCGCCTTCCGCATGGGATTCCATTGCTTTGTTTGCGACAACCTTAGTTGGTGGCATTTGATAAACCGCCTCGGTACTGGCCAAAGGCTCGGTTAGTGTTGGGTCCATCTGTTGCTGAAGCGCTTTTTGGAGTATGGTCTTCTGCTCCGGGATAGCTAGAATGTCCCATAAAGACATATTAGCAGCTGATTTCTTCAACTGCTCCACCACATTAAGAGGTGAGGAGCTCAGAGATTTCTGCTCCTTGGCTTTTGTTATAATAATTTCCTTCCGCCGTTGAGGAGACAAGGATTCGGTCGGCCCACCAGGAATTTGATCTGAAACGTCTTTGCATTGTAGACTGTCCGAAAGTGAAACCACGGCCTCACCGGTGAATCTTCTCTTGGAGCGTGTATTATAGTCAGACTTTACCCGCGGCGTTTCGGTAGTGGACGTGTCATTTGCAAACACCATTTCCTCGTCTTCCATCCATGAGAAGAGCGCATGATCAGGAACAATGTCGAACTCTTGCTCCAGGGACATTCCTTGTATTTGCGCAGTAAGGACCGCATTTTGCATTGCCGGGGCATATCTGTATTCTTCGTTCTCAGTCGCAATACCTTGACTATGTTGCTCTGCTATCCTTTGTTGTAAGTTGCCACGCGGACAATTTCGGGGCATATGCGCATCGTTGCAAGGGAAGCACCATGGATTGATGTCATCAATAAGATTGTTTTGTCCCGCGGTTAATTCTCTGCTAGAGCTTGGCGACGCTCCTGCCAGTGGCGTAGGCACCGGAACTATTTGGTTCATAGCCGCCGTTGGTGGGTTAGTGTGATGCGCATTTTGATATTGATTCTGCTGATAGGTAGGCCGCCCACCTTGATAGTTCTGATACGCAGGCCGCGGAGGCATTGCTTGATTCCGCTTGAGCATTGTTATATCATTCGCCATAGTCCGTAGCATCTCCTTGAGGTCGCCCATCTCATTCTTCGGAGAACTCGATGTAGAGGCCAAGTTTTCAGGAGCGGCTGTATATGAGTACGCTGACTGGGGAGTCGCTGGCGCACTGGTCGACGCCACCTCTTGTTCTACGTTTGATATCTCAGGAAATATCGGCATAACAGGTCGAGGAGGCAATTTTCCGCAGTCTATCAAGTGATTTTATGCTTTGATAGCGGTGGCATATGCATCTGGTAAAGTGGCTCCTCCCAGAGACTTGATCATCATAGAAGTCGATTGGCTTTAATTCCCCGACAGGTTCGCTGAACGCCAAATTGGGCCCGCTGATATCACGTGAATCCCTCCGCCAACTGAGTGGAAATCGGGAGATTGTGAAGTCCGCCGGTGCCTCCCCGGGTGCTCAAGCATTTCATCTTTAGATAACCTGATAATAGAATGAACGATTCCATCATTTGAAAAACCTTTCATAGAATGGATCTCCGAGGTCATCCCCAAAGCGCGAATAATGGTATTAGAATGGGCGAAATTCGGTACCAATTCGTGGCTTTGTTTTGAAGGACGCAAGAAGGAGCCTTCGTGGCTGCCATTTTCCTCATGCCGTGATACCAGCGTACTAGGTATTAACATCCGCTACATCTCGCAGTGCTCGGCCGGCTTTTTCTTTGTGTTATCTCAAGGCGACTCGGTGAGCTTTCTGTATCGTGTCCGAAGCTCGGGTATTCCCCAAAACAAGCAGCCCGGAGCTACTGTGGACCCCTTTATCCCATGCTACATAATTTTTGTTCGCGGCCGGCAACATGGTGAGAGGAAAGGGTGGTGGGAATGGAACGGTTACTAACTGATTTACGGCCTGGATTGTCCCGAACGGAGGGACTAGTAAACCTGGGTTATTTGCAGTTTGGGATCTAGTTACAGGCCGATGGCTCATACACCCTTTTAGAAGACAATTTCATTAGTTTGGGTCCCACCGGGCGTGCCAGAAAAAGGACAAACTGTTGACGCCAAAATTTGACGAGGTAACAGTGCCTTTATGGGAAACTCAGTTCAAGGGGGACCCTTTGCGCCAAACTGAGTGACCTCCAGATTTTAAAGAAGCTGGCTTCTTCTATATAATGGTTTTGGAAAGGGAAAAGGAAGCAGATATAATAAACAAACACTAATCTAAGGAGATGCGCCAAAGATTTCTGATAGGCACAATAAATCATAGACTCAAGGGCCTGAATGTTATTGATATGTTCCAAAACACCGGAAGTTCAAAACAATAGCATAAACAGTTCATTCAATTGACATAAAACAGTATCGCATACATTCTTACTGCTAAGAAGAGTCATTAAGACATGATTTAGACCAGCAAGTTTGCATTCAATATATAGAAGTCTCCTCAAATGAAATGCTTAAGACAATAAAAAGCACAGTTCACAGTTTAATCAATACATAAAAAAGCGTAGCGCCTTAACACCAGGCACAAATTAAAGTAAATCTTGCAAATAAACATGCAAAGAGGCCCTCGGCTGCCTCTTTGCTAAACCAAAAGATTCTTCCCCGTAAAATCTTTGACCCTCGTCCCTCAACAGAGTATATAGCTTCCGAGAGCAAAATCCCAATCGCCTCGAGAGTTGTAATGTAAAGACTCCCACAATTCCTCGTAATGCCGTGTCTCAATAATAATATTCCGCCGCATGGAGAGCAGCTAATCAAGGCCGTTATATCCACTTGGTCAAGCATAAAGGCGTTCTTTGAAATGATGGTAAGCGGGGCGTCCTCAACTAAAGCCGCAAACGAATTTTAGTGTGTCGCCCTCCAAACACTTTAGAGAACCATGGCGAGCAGTAGTCAATGACACCATCCCGCTCGGCCATCTCACAGCTTGCTTTGATAATCGATGTAAGGCACGTGGCAGCAAACCGCGGCCCGAATGAAAACTCCTTCTCCATTGACCGGGAGCTTGCAGAGAAGTGACACGTGTTCAGGGGACGGAGGCTACTTTGAAAATGGGGAAAGGCCGCATGAAAAGGGGGCGAAAGACGCGGCCGCTAAGCCGCAACTGCGGGTGCTCTCGCCCCGCCGTTGTTTTAAAACGTAAATGTAACCGGGCCATCGGAGCTTTGTGGTGGGCCCCAGAAATAAAAGAAGGCCAATAGGAAATCCTTCTCGCGTACCAGCAAAGATAATACCCCCACTTGCTAGGGAAAGATTGCGATACACCGCCACGTACAAAGAGGTGGGCCCCGTTTCGCAACCCGTAGGAAACATAAAGCAATCATAAAATGAAGAACCCCGCAGGCGAGACACATGGGCGCCTAGCACAGCCTTTCAGGAGCCGAACGGGGAGCCGCTTGCCGAAGTTGCGAAGCAAGGAATGCACAACGGGGGAGATCAAAACCTGCCGGGAAGCCGAAAAAGACACGAAGACGCGCAGGCCAGCGCACGAATATATGCAAAAAAGGGAACCCGAAGGGAGCTGCTTGGAATATTATTTCAACAGCTACAAATTAAAAATTATGCTTGGGAGCCAAAGTCCCATGCCAATGTAAATTGATTTTTATTCATTTGTAACTCCCAAGAATTTGAATTTGTTTGACATTAGTGCTGGAATCTTCTGGGTGCGAGTGTTAGAGGTAGTGGAGGTACAAGAATGAGATAATGGTTGTCAATTTAGGAAAATATTGGGAAATTTTTTAGGAAAGAATAATTAAGGGGTTGAATGCATGAATCCTATGCCCAGAATGGAGAAGGCAGAGGTTTGAATGACATTCTAGGTAGAAGAGGATTTCCTAGGGTCATAACTGTGAGACTCAATCTTAGTAAAACAACTATAACTTTCTCATACAATAACAAAATCAATAATTTCAAAATGATCCAGAAAGTTGGGAATGAGGCGTGCTAAACCCAGAAACTGTTTGAGGTGATTCAAAAAAAATGAGGGAGTATTGGCAAAAAAAATGTGACAGATTTTAGACGCTGAGATGAAAAGAAGAAGAGGACAGTATTGAGTTCAAGAGAAATGTGCAGAGATTTTGGAGGAAAGGTATGAAGAGTTTTTGGGCAGTGAAAGGAAGCTACAGGAAGAGCCTATTGAGAAGATTTGACTCCTTGATGGATTGAGAAAATTTTGTAATTGTTTCTATGAAAATGAAAGAAGATTTAGCTTTGAATTAATGATTTCTCTCTATTGGTCTTCATGATTGTATGAGTTTGTGTATGGAATGATTGTTATTTGTTGCAATAGAGATATATTGCATTGTGTTTTGTGAGCAGCAATATTCCCATTTCATCAAAATGTCTTTGAAATGATTGTATTATTTTTCCATGTATATCAAACAAAGGTCTTTGCATTTGATAAAAACCCTTTAACTAGAAAATAGAAAATAATCTAATAATTTAAAATATATATTTTTCAAAAAGTTTACTTTGAATTTTATGTTTGTGCCAAATCTCGCATCATGGTAATTTCAATTGAATATAAAATATGACCCAAATTAATATTTTTTTATCTAACAAAAGACTTAATATGTCGAATGAGTGCCACATGTTATTGTAAGTTTTTGTGTTCCTTATGTTAGAGAATATTTATTTTTCCTACACACATTATTAAGCTTTCTTATGTTATATTAGAATGCTTAGGATGAGGACATGTGGCATAATCCATCAATTACATGTGCCACTCACACCCACCTTTGGGTAGTTAAGTCTCACACCCTCTTTTGAATTTATTAGCCACCTCCCATAACCATTTGTTTGTCCTTACCTAAGTTGGTATAACTAGGTAATTTGGAATTTACCAAGTAGGTAAAACTCCCACCTATTATGGGAAGTTGGGAGTTATTACTCCTCTTGGAATTAGTTGTCTCTATTTTTGCTATATAAACAACCCTCACCTCTCCCATGACAAGTTCACTAGATCACTTATTCATAAGTGCCAATTTAGTGCTAAGAGAGTGTTGAGTTTGTTCATCTCTAAATTCTAGTCTTGCTTTCCTTCAGTCATTTAATCCTAGGTGGCTTCACAACCAAATCCAACATAGTATCAGATTTGGTTGTGAGTTGTGGGTTATCAATTTTTTCAATCCATTCTCAAAAGCAAAGTATATTCTTTTCTTGCATCCTATGATGACTTGGAGAATTAGAAATGCTTGATAGAGATCTCAGTTTCTAGGGGGTTTTTTTTCTATTGTCTTTTATTGTAGATATTTTGGAGCTTCTTGGAGACATTCTAAGCTCACCATTGGGTTCAAAGCAGCCAAAAAAATTGGACCAAGTTTTTATTTTGTCCAAATCCAACATCGGAAGCAAGATCTATGAAAGGTTGAAGAATATAGTTTTTTGTGAAGATTTGACGAGCACCTAAAAATCAAGGCACTTTGAGGCAAAATGGGTTGTACTATCACATCCAAAAAGCCCAAAAACCCCTATTTTCATATATAGTTTGTCAATTTTGGACAAAGTTGAATTATGGGCAAAAAAAAATTGTAAGCGGGACCATATGGCCCCACCTATGCAACGTACAATACCAAAAAAAAAAATATTATTACATTATCAAAAAAATTATTATTTTCAAAAACAAATTGTAGTTTTTTATTGTAAAAATAAAATAAAAGAAAATTAAATTTTGAAAATCAAAAAACAATATCAAAACAATAAGGGACCTATGTAGGTCGTCCCCTATAGGGGTACCGCGAGCACCCATAGGGTCTCGTGCCCTTAAAGGGTAACGGTCCCTTGTGGGGCCGTGGAACCCTTTTTCAAAGAGGTCGTGTGGAATGGATTTGCCCCCCCACACACAATCCTTTAATATTTTATTAAAAAAATCATTAAGACAAAAAACATATATGTAATAAAAACAAACTCCTATGCACCTTGGCCTCCATGCCACCTCCAAACTTGGAGGACCCACTACTTTTAGCAACCCTTTTTGGCAATGTTACTTCTTTGGTGGAGATTTAAATTAGTAGGCAGTCTTCCAAACCTGGAAAACTTCTACATATATCTGGCAGTCTCTACAGTTGGCAAATTTGCTAAAATTGGAGTAGTATTGCCAAATTTGGTAGGAGTTGACTTTTGAATTTCTTGACCCCTCACCTTTGAAGTTTTTTGCATTTTGCACCCAATTTTTAGAAGGCAATATCTTTGTCATACGAAGATGTTTCTCAATACAATTATTTTTTATTTGGGGTAGAATCTTGCGACCTTTGCATTGGTGGAATCCATTTTTTCTCAAGTTATCCTCTTTTTCTAGAAAATTAGTTTTCTCATCAAATCGGAAGTTCAGTTCTCATTTTTTGAACTTTAAATAGATGTAACTTTCACATATGACCTCGAATTGAGGTGATTCTTTCTTTGAAAGTGAATATTTTTCCGAGCACTACATATTGGTGTTATTTTGAAGTTCTCATTTAGAGATAGTTTTATACTTCCAATATTTGTTCCATTTTTTACAGTTGTAAAACTCTGGAAAAACAACTCCAGCATTGTAAATGCACTGATATATAAAGTGCCAAATCATATTTTGTTGGGGGGATTCTTGATTGAGTGGAAAGGGGGAGCTCTTGATGTGTTTTGCTTGTGCTCTTATTTTCCTACACATGGATCATTCTAAGGTTCCTTTGTTAACACCTTATAATAATGCAACATGGCATCAACATGCATGGAATTCCTTAATACAACTTGGGTATACTCTATATGTTGAATAGAAGGTAGTTGAACCTACAAA
>VDFB02050749.1:0-23841 GCA_007258455.2 Sequoia sempervirens | reverse complement strand
TATGAAATTGTGAGGTCTTCAAATGTATTGCATTTTTTATAACTTCATTATCACATGTCAATTACCATTCTTGACATATTACAACATTTGTAACTTCAAATGTTGCATATCATTGCAATCATGTATGCAAAAAAATATTCTTAGGACTCTTTATAGATGAATATCATCCACATCCCAACATTCTCATTTGATATTTATTATAGGAGATAGTGTAGTATTCAACCCAAGACATTAAATTTGTGCTTAAGAATGGGATAATCCCAATCATCCTTATACCACATGAATTTTGTAGTATTTATAGGTTTTCTCAAAGAATTTGTAGTGTTTAATTGAGTGTCAATTTTGTAATGCAACTTTTCTCTAGAGTATAAACTTCGATAGATTGACTACATTAGAGTTATTTTTGTATGTCATCAAATTTATTACTATTATCTATGTTTAAAGATAATAAAGTATAGCTATAATTTATTAAAAAAAGTACAAACATGGTTATTTATCAAAATCACCAATTCAAGACTTTGGAATTTTAAAATCACCATCATAAAATATAAAATTACATCCAACAATATGAATATTATCAAAAGGAAATGAATAAAATATCATGGGAAATTAATTAAATGAACTCCATCTCATGTATTTATGATTCTAAATCATGTCCTTGAATAATAATAATTTTAATACTTATCTAAATCAGAGAAGTTAAATAGGTCAATCTCACCCCTAGGAAGATTTCAATGGTCTTGGTCTTCATAGCTATGGCACACTCCAAAGAACCTAGATGTAAAAACTACATGCACCAAGCTTATGCACCATAACCTTGGCCAAGACATTATTGAGTGTATTATGTACCTCAAGTTGGACACATGAGTTCCCCCTTCTCCAATACCCATAGCCACTAAACCATCTTCTTCCTTGAGGGATCTCCATTCCTCTTTCCAAGTCTCACATAAATGATTCATATAAGCCTAAAGAGGTGGTTTTCAAACCGTCACACCCTTTCACAAAGATTTCCTTTTTAATTGAAGGAGCGTAATATCCTTTATTTTTATATTTATCTTTTTAATTTTGAAGGGTTATTTCATGGAAAAATATCTTTCTTTCAATTTGGGGAGAAAGTCCCATAACATTTCTTCCCTTGTAAATTAGTTGTTTCCCTCAGTAGCTCATGATAAATCTAAAACATAAATTTCAAACCTGTCAGGTCAAATAACTATAGATGTAGCACTCAATAGCATTTTGTTTCCATAGTCCATGATAGATATTCTTTAAAAAATTTGGATAAACTGTGTGCATCTTTTTACATCAACATTTCAAATCATACTCCATGATCCATCATCAGGATGAAAAGCAGAAAGAGAGAAGTGAAAATGAGATAGTAGACTTGGATATAAAGGAGAGGGGTTAAGAGGGTTGGGAAGCACAAAACTCAAAAAATGTGCCAATATGTAGTATGGTGTAACATAAAACACAAATAGTTATGAACTGTAATATAAAAATTATCCATAAAAGAGAGGATGATTATAAGTAATTATAAAGGAGAAAGTGTATTATACAAAGAAAGAAATAAGTAAATTGGCAATGAGTTGAATAATAAAATGAAATAAAAGATGGGAAAGGGCAAGCTAGGATACAAAAAATGAGGGTGCAAGAGAAAAGAAGACCAAAAGGAATAATACATTATAAATCAAAAAATAAAGAAAAAAAATATGCCAATAAATTCAAAGAGGTAAAAATAAAAATAAAAGATACTTATTAGGGAGATATTAAAATAAAAAACACCACAAAAAGAAGGTCTACAAAGTAGAAAATCGAAATAAAGAAAACATAACCTTAACACGAGCAAAGAAGAGAATTCAAGAAATGAAATAGATTAATTATAAAAACAATAAAAATAACAACAGATGAAAGAGTAAAAGTCGAACCCAAAAGAAGGAAAATAATTAAAATAATCAAAGGAGAAAAGGATAATCATAAGAGAAAAAGAAAGAATAAAAGAGACAAAATAATAATAAGGATCAAGATTAATGAAAGGGTGAAATAAATCAAAAAGGAAAAACCCTACAACAAAAGAAAGAAAATAATGTATTAAATATTAGAACTAATAGAAGAAGAAAGTAATAAGCACAAAAATGGAAATAAATGAAAGGATAAGATTAAATGCACTGAGATAAAAATGAAAATGAAGGTTGAAGAGAGAACAAAATAAAGACCACAAATTAAAGAAAATAATCAAAAACAAAATAAAAATTAAAAATAGAAAAACCCAAGAAATAAAATGATAAACCTAAGAGTGATTAAAGATAAGTCCTAAAAAGTTAACACAAAGGAAAAAATAAAATTCACATGAAGTGAAAATTATATTAAGTGAAATAACAAAAAAGAGAACAATAAAATAATGAAATAAAGGAAAACGAGAAAGGAAAGAGAGGAACACAAAGGCAACAATTAGTTTAAAACACAAAGAGATTAAAAACAACAAATAAGAAAAATAAATAAATGAGAAAAACCTAATAAAGATGTAGCACTTTCAATATCATAGTGAATCTATTTCATCTATAATTCTATTTTATAAATTTTGTATCCATTCTAATAATTCTTTCTAATTTAAATTTAAATTCGCAAGTAAAAAAGAAACTCTTTTCCAATCAATAATATGATCAAAACCATATGTATACATATACCTATAGATACATATATATGTATATATGTATGCACATATATACATATATACATACATATGCATATATACATAATCTATGCATACATACATTTATATGTATATTTCTTATGAAACATATTATGATTGTGCAATTGAAAAGCTAATGTTAGCCTATATGTTTAATATCCTATCTTAAAACTTTATTACATTTTGCACATTCATGTAACTTGTTATCTTTAATATAGATGTTTTAATACTTTACATGTAACTTCAATATAAAGTTTACAAAAATTATTATCATATGTTCACATAGCACTTACCTTGTGAATGGCATGCATATTCCATACTATGTAGTCACTCATCATTGAGTTTCCCATAATTTATATACTCAAAATATATTCCAAGATGATAGTCATGCATTTTGGAGTACATGAATATCCTCTTTTCCTATACCAAATATAATTGAATGAAAACAAGTACATAATTATCTTTAAATAAAGTTTATATCATTTCACACAATGATTCAAACAAAGCTTCAGGGCAAGTATTGAATCCAACAAGGATGTAATATACATTAACTTATTGCTATCAATAGGGTGTTTGTAACAACTAATCTAGTCAAAACAAATTTTAACATATATCATAGCAACTAATCTAGTCAAAACAAATTCCAACATATATCACCTTGTCATAGACAGGCCATCCCACAATAATTGGTCTCAAACTTGGGACATCTTGATTTTTGCATGAAATCGCATATTTTTAGAAAAACTAATGATTTAAGCCTTGAGGGATTCCATCTAAAAGGTTTTAATTGAAGAGGGTTAGATATAAGACCTTTTTAGATCAAACTCCCTTGGATAGAACCCTTTTAGTCTTAAAATGTACCCACAATGGAGTTTCCTTTGCCTTTATCAAAATGTTGGAAAAAAGCACTTTTTCTTTACCTTTTGAGAGATTAAATAAAGTTATTTAGAAATTATGTTTTGTAAGTATGTAGCTCTTATTATATGCTTCCCAAAAAGTATAATTTTAGATATTTTTTATTTTATTATTATATTTATATTTTATTTCTTGTAAATGTTATTTTTTCGCTAAACATCAAGGTATTTGTTTCACACATGTGGAAAAATAGAAAAATAGAGAAAAAATTCTAAAAAATATATGTGCACTCTAGGTATTGTTAGAGTAATCATGCATTATCTAATAATTAATTAATGTTTAATTGATTATTAGTCTAATTTATTTTCATGCACTTAAGTTAAACTTAGGAGTTTTCTATTTAGTTAATTAAGTGTTTTTCTATGTTAACTGAAGTGAGTTATTATTAGATCATTCTATCTCATTGTATGAGATTTTGACACCTTTCATGGTCTAATCCCTTTACCATTTAGGGTTTCTCTTATATAGCACTCAACGCTCATTGTATTATCATGCCTTTGATAGAACTCTTAACCTTTGAGGACTCTTGTTTTCCTTGAAGATTCTTGAGGTTCATTTTGTAGTTTTTTCTTGTTGAGGAATATTGTAATTCTTTGTTTGCAAATCTTTTGTGTGGAAGGTGTCTTTGTTCATTTTTTGATCCTATGGCTCATGTTTTTCACAATTCTAACATGGTATCTAACAGTCTTAGTCTATTTCCGCGACAAAATCTTTCACAAGCAATAGATTATTTTTTCTGACGATGAAGAATATTTAGTCAAGTACAAAGAATATTCTGACATATTGCTTTTCTAGGGGACACACTTTTTTTTCTAGCCAAAGGGAATATTTTTTTGATATCATGCTAACATCAGCAGTACGAATGCTAACAGGGGCACCAAGTCCCCTCTTTTGGCCTTCAAGGAGCAGTTTTTTCTTTTGGCCATAACTTGGGCGTATGATATAGACTTTTGGAAAATGAGATATCGTTGGAAAGTTGGTTTCACCAAATTTCCAATGGTGTGGGTCTCATCGCCTATTTTTTCTATTGGTGCATTATACAACTTGTTGAAATAAGAGGTGTTGTTTTTAGTCTCGAGTTCACAATTTTTTACATGTTTCTCCATTTTTCATGATTCAAATGGTGTTGGGATAATCTTTCAGAGCTTTTCACATCCATCCATGCACTTTTTTCATATTTCTCTCCAAGTACATTTTATTCAATTTTTGGTGATTTCACATTCTAATGAATTAGTTGGACGTCTTAGCTCCTGGAAACTTGTTTTTTTCATGGGATGACTCATTTTTTGTTGTTCTTCATGTATTTATATTATTTCTTCCTTTTTGAGCCTTGTAGACATCTTTTTCATACACATTCTCTTTTGTAGACGCATTGAGATAAAGTGTCATTCTGATGTATACTTTTTGGGGATTTTGCACATCTTGTTGTGCCTTTTGTATTCACACTATGATATAAAGTGCCATGGGGGGTTGATGTTTGTCTTTGGTTTTCCATCACACCTTTGTCAAGTGAGTGCCTTCCATGACATCAAGGAATCCTAGTGATTCTTGCCTCATGCGTGTATGCCTTATTTTGCACACCCTTTTATTTGCAAGTTGTTTCTCTTACATGCACTTCTTGGTTTCACACAGTTTTAGTGTACCTATCTTGGCTCTCCCTTTTCAGCATTATGGGGGGTTCTATTATTGGTGCTAATGCTTCCTTGGTTTCACATTTGAGTGATCTACATATCTAGTTCTTGTTCCTATGTATTTTCAGATGCAATGTACATCAATGGTTGGTTACCATTGCATTTGATGGATCATTTACCATGTGGACAATCTTGCATTTCTATTTCTACAGGTTCTTCATTTTAGCACTAAAGCAATCATCTTCGACAGTTGTCGACAACTTCTTCGTGCTTCAATGATGTTCTACATGTTTCTCTCTTTTTTAGGACATTATTTCGATTGGAGTCTTCTTATTCCTTCACCTTGATTTGGAGGTTTTTTCAATCCTTCATTCGCTTTCCTCTCTTTTGGAGAGGAGTTTTTCCCATGTGGTTTTCTTTGTTTTCTCCAGTTTTGAGAGATCTTTTGTTTGTACATGGGTACCTCACCAGACTTTGTTTTCCAAGACCCATCATGCATTCACTTTTTAGGGTTTTTAGCTACTCCCTAAGTTCATCTAAAGGAAGGTTGTTAGAGTAATCATGCATTAGCTAATAATTAATTAATATTTAGGTTATTACTAGTCTAATTTATTCGCATGCACTTAAGCTAAGTTTAAGAGCTCTTTATTTAGTTAACTAAGTTTTTTTCTATGTTAACTGAAGTGAGCTATTATTAGATCATTTTTTCTCATTACATGAGATGTTGACACTTGTCATTATCTAATCTCTTTACCATTTAGGGTTGCTCTTATGTAGAATTCAACCCTCGCTGTATTATTATGCCTTTGATAGAACTCTCAACCTTTGAAGACTCCTATTTTTCTTGAAGATTTTTGAGGTTCATTTTGTAACTTTTTCTTGTTGAGGAATATTGCAATTCTTTGTTTGCAAATCTTTTGCGCGGAAGGTGTCTTTGTTCAATGTTTGGTCTTGTGGCTCATGTTTTTCATAATTTTAATAGGTATTAATGTTTGTTTTGAATCAAAAAAATAAAAAAAAATCAATACATACAAAACAAGTTATGCATGACGACATACACCTATGTCCTGATTATAATTACTTTGACTTCAAAAATTAATTTAAAAAAAATGCAATAAAAAAATTATAAAAAATATACATGCACTAGATATTGATATTAAAAATCTATATTTCAAAAATTATAATTTTATCCTTTCAATAAAAAAATTTATGCGTGACAACATAAACACCATTTTAAAAAAATGTTATTTACTATAAAACTAAGTTATTAAAAGTTATGTAAAAAAATTCACAATTTATTTCTAATTTAAAACAAAAATTAGAATCTACACACAAATCCTCGCAAGTCACTAGTTCACATTATCTTCAAATTAGTAATGATTTAGTTGCTATAGGTTTCATAAAGTGAAATTTTATAAAATGATGTTGATATTAATGTCCAACTTGACCAAAAAGTGGAACACAATATTGTGGTTTAACCCAGATTCATAGGTAATCAATGATGTGATACAATGTTTTAAGGATATATTTTTTATATAATACTTATAAAACACATGTACAAAGTTATTATGTTGACGAAGTCATAGGTACAATAAAATAAAAGATGGTAACCTTGCTAGGCATCTTAACAATAATAAAACAATAGTAATTTAATATCACCCATGGATATTTTTTTAAATAATTTTATTATTTTTTAAATAATTTTAAATTCATGTGTAACATGTTTACACTAATATCTAGTTCATGTTTACAAATTTTAGAGGTTGTCTCTCCCCTTATAAAAAAAATGCATGTCCTTGTGTTAGAGCTTATTAGAAAACATTGAATCTTGCATCCTATAAAATAGTGTTATTTTGATGAACATATTTGAATAGGATACTATTTTACCAATTCTAAGATGTGAAAATGATCTTGAGACTTGTGGGTTATGGGTCCACAATGTAACTTAAAATAGACTTATGAAACAAACTAATGTGTCAATTTTAAATAAACATAGTAAAACTACAAGTTGTAATTATAATCACAAACTCCCAAACATTTACATAAATATATAACATCCACCCTCCTTGATTCCTCCACTCTCTCTAAGCCATAGGTGTTTGTGATGTACAATTAAGAAATATTTTGTCACCAATTCCTTAAAGCTAAGGACGAAGATGTGCATCTTAGTAAACAAAACAATAACAATTATTTTATTGGTCTATTTTTGCCTCCAACATCATGGATATATTTATGCTTTCATCCAAGGTCAATACCATGTAAATGTTATTGTCTATATATTCAAGGCTTTGACACAAACATAATAAAAATTGGAATGAAATTGTAGTTTAAAGAATTTTTATGTTTAAAACTAACTGTGCACCTAGAGCGCTCCACCATCCATACTTCAAGAAGCCTCAAAAATTGACCATGCAAAGTGCTTGTTTAAGTTCATAGATGATTTGTGGGGGATTAGTGTGTGGTCAATGGTAAGTGGTTCAACTTTATGAAATCTAGTTAGTGGTTTGAGAACCACTGACATGGTAAGCCATATGCACTATATATAGTAGATTAATATACCTTTATATTGTATTCCATTTTCTATTAAAAATTGATGTGAATTTATGATTAAATTTTATAATGTTGTGAAGCACACAAGAATAGACTTCATGCATGAACCCAATCTATCAATATGAATGAATTTTTTTCTCATTGTATATGGACAACTATTTCAAGTTCTAATGTAGTTATTGGCCTATAAAACAAGAAATAAAACTAAGTCATAGGTTAGAGAAGTAGAAGTAGTAAACTAGAGAAGTAGAGCAATAACAATAATTTTACATGGTATAAGAAAAAATGATAAGGCTTTTCCATTGGGAAAAAAAACCAACCAATCAAAATCTTCCCATCACACATATATTTTATGTCAAAAGAATGTTTACCTCCAAAGATGAAGAAAATATCACATTTGGACTAGATAAATCTATTGCACAAGTTTACTTTTGTTGACTATTGTCAAAAGGTGACATGATGAGTGAAAATTGCCTCAAAAGAGATATAGACATTTAGATAAAATTGTCAATAGTCTTTTTCTATATTATTGATAAACACATATTTAAACATATAACATAGATTACATCAACATCAACATAAAATGATACCCTTGTAAATATAAATGATAAAATATATAATTTATATATTCATATTAAAATTATAATTTATAAATTCATATTAAAAATTATAATTTCAATAAATAAATATATATACTTTAAATATTTAAATAAATAATTAGATTTTTAATTAATTTTATTTTGTTCCACATATATGTCTATAAAAGAGGCATCTTTTAGAAGGAATCATAAATAATTTACTTATGTATTACATATTCTTTCTTATTAATAATAAGACATATTTGTCATCCCCTTTCATAAGGTCGTCTAGTGATCTATCCCTTTAAAGAGAGGAATAAGACCTTCCAAGACGAATGGCCATGTATGAAAACAACAAAAAAATTAGGGACAACAAATAAATGGGGCGGTGAAATCTAAAATGATTAGAAAATATAGGAAAATATTGTAAATTATTTAAGTATTTATAGGGATAAAATAGAATATTAGATTTTTATAAATAGATATGTATTAAAAAAAATTTAAAATGACTATAGATCGTTGATTAATTGATTATAATTATAATTGTAAGTTATAAAAAGAAGGTGAAAATTACGGAATTGGTCCATAGACCTTAATAAAATTGAGGAAATAAATGTCAACAAGCAATTTCATAACCACAAGTCATAAAAACTTCACTTTGATATCAAAATGTAATGCTACTTTTTTCAAAGTATAGAATTAGATGGATTTAATATATTAGAGTTAATTTTGTATGTCAATAAACTTATTATTACCAAAGTTTATATATGTCATGGTTGTTTATGAAAATTACCAGTTTAAGACTTTGACATTTAAAATTACTATCATTAATATATAAAATTACATCCAATAATATGAAAATTATCAAAAGGAAATGAATAATATTTTTTGAGAATTTAATTAAATCAACTCCATCTCATTTATTTATAATTATAAATATCTTTGAATAATAATAAGTTTAATACTTATTTGAATCACAGCAATTGGAAAAAGCACCCTTAGAATATTTTAGTGATTTTGACCCTTGTAGTTATGACACACTTTGGATAACTAGTGTAAAAATACATCTGCCTACATGCATCATGCTTATGAACCACATCTCTCGCCAAAACAATGCCTAATCTACTTTGTACCTCAAGTTGGACACACTCTATGTACCCTCTTCTCCAATGTCCATAGCTCACCAAACCATCTTCTTGCTTGAGTGATCTCCATGCCCCTTTCCAAGTCTCACATCAATGCTTTATATAAGGCTTAAGGATTAGTTTTCAAACCCACACACCCTTTCACAAACATACAGTCTTTTAATAATTATTTAAATAAATACAATTTTTCCTCCCCTTTTAAAAGAGTTTATATAAATACTCTTTATTAATGCCCATTTTGATTAAAGGGGTATAATATCCTTTATTTTCATATCTTCCTTTTTAATTTAAAAATATTTTTTCATGGAAAAATAATTTTTTTCATTATGAAGAAAAATTCTCATAACAACTTTTCTCTATCTAAACTTTTCTTCTCTCAACCATTTCCCTCACAAAATGATACTACTCATCAATATATGCTTGGTTTAAGCATACTAAATAGGCTTCTTGGCCAAACAAATTACACTCTATGAATCATCTTTCACCATCATTTGACTCTCAAGACCAATATTGTTATTTATAATCTCTTTAGTCATATGGCTTCCTTAAAAGCATGCATTGTGGCCATATATTCTCCAAGCCCACTAATCTCTTTCCACTAAAAGATCCCCCATCTTCACATTCATAGTTCAAAATTCCAAGCATTGAATTTGTCAATTTTAGATCTCAATGTGCGAGCCATAGATTTAATATTGTTATACTTATAAAATATTTCAGTCTTCTTCCCCTTTGGTTATACATGAATTGCAACAAGCAAACAATTGTTAGTATTTACCATTGCATACACGAGGGTTTGCACTCAACCCAAATTTTTATGATTTTAACCCCTATTGTAGTCTACCAATAGGTTGGGATGATGAAAACTTCATATTATGTAAACAAATGATATTCAACAATATTTGCAAAATTTATCCAATATGTACAAAAGTAAATGGAACAATATGTATCCACTATATTTACATAAAACATAAAGATTTACACAAAAAACTCTTTTGGGAGAAAACCCACCACAAAAAAATATTTACAATTATATTGTTTAGAATCAAAATTGATCTATATAAAAGGGTCATTGGAATCTTTTAGAGAGTCTCAATCTACAATATACTCTTTTGCAATTGCACTAATGTTCACACACCAACATTGCACAATCAAAATGTATCCTTCTAGCTTGTACAATTGAGTAGTCTTGGCACAATCATATGAGATGATATGTATAGACATGTTCATAGGAACATCAATCATCTGACTGTTCAACCAACGTGTAGAATATCAAGAATCATACAACTATAATCCGACCATACATAATATTAACGTACCGCATAAAACACTAAATGTGATGCCTCCATATGATTGACCATCTAATTAACTTTGTTGCTGCTATGCACTTTGAATCAATAGTCACAACCTTAGCACTAAAAGTATACTTGTATGTTATTGGTACAACTATCACTACCAACTACCAACTCCTAATTACTATTACTTAGTGCCATCTTTCAGGACATTATATTGCTCTTAAATTGTGTCGCATGAACCCCAATTTTACATGTACACTTACATCACTGGTAATTATGAGTTCTCTTCAAGTGGTTGTTGTCACAACACCAACACGTGTATGATATACCACACAACCTGGGACATCATTTTATCATGTGTAAATCACTATGCTTGTTGTACCGTAACATTTGTAACTTCACCATGTATCGCTGCAATCAAACATGTAGACAACTCTTCCTACAAGGACACTCTGTAGCTGAATATCACCCAAAGTCTCAACATGAAGCAGAATTACAGAAGCTGATTTCACCCTTTTGACAAAGAAAATCCAGCACAAGCAATAATGGAGTAGCAACTTTGTTGGTTAATATTGAAAGGAAATTCAACTAATGGTGTTATTAAAATATGGGATATCTCAATTTGTTGGTTCGATGAAGCCAAATATTCTAATTATAAACAGTTTCTCTCACACTCAAAATGGATACTTTTCTATGCCAGCTTCTTTTTGGCATGTATTTGCTAATTTAGAAGTTGACCATTTTGGTGGATTTTTCCATTTTGGAGATGAGACTAAATTATAAAAGTTGTTGTTGCTTGAATATTATTTATTGTATTGAGAATTAAAAAAAGAGATTCCCTATTGAAAGTGGATGTACTCTATAAGACGAACCACTATAAAAATCCTGTGTTCTTGTTTGTGTGTGTTATTGTTCATTCATTTTATTTTCTGCAATCTCTTTTCTTTCGTTTATTTATGTTGTCATTAAATTCAACAATTGGTATCAGAGCCATGGAGAAGTATTCAACAAAGATGGAAAACGATTGGGTGTTTGATCCTAGAGCTGGGTGCTTTTATATAGTGAAGAGACAGGTTGAAGTGGGAGTTTCAGATGATGATGAAGTTGATTCTATCATTGAAGAATTTCTTGGTAGTTTAGATTCGGTAGAAAGTAATGTGCAAGTGCAACCTAAATCAAGGTGCCATGTTCATTGGTGGGATGGCTGGAAAAATGAGAAGGATTCGTTGAAGAGGAGGAGGATGCTAGGTTTGTTTCCTTCTTGACTCTTGATGCAGTTGTGGCTACCATTGGCAAAGAGAAAGAAGTTAACAAAGAGGGTTTGAAGCAATCGCTGGTTAAACAAGGAGAGACTGCGAAGTTTTCCTTCAGAGATGAGGAGAATGCAATCTAGAACTAGGCGAGTGAAGATGAACCTAAGAAAGAGGTCGAGCATCGATAGGAAGAAATGGTTTATGATAATCCATTATTCGAGTCCGATGCAGAAATGGTTTATGATAATCCACTCTTCGAGTTAGATGTTGATCTCCCTCTTGACACTAGTTCAGGAAATACAAAAACTCATTGTTTGAGACAGGGTTTGGTAATGTTATTGATGTTAACATGGAGCTCCATTGGTGTTGGGTATGGTTATCAAAGCGGTCCTAATGCTATTGCATATGGTGGTGGATATGACAGTGCAACTGTGTTTGCATGGAAAGGGGAGACCCTTCAAGAGTATTGGTGGTGTACAACAAAGCTTTTGGATTGGGGCCATGGTGGAGGTCTAGATTTGATTTTGGCTGTGGGGGAGGAAATGTGGAAAGCTTAAAATCCATGGAGGTTATTAAATCCGATGTGCTTTGGAGAAGACTCATCCGAAGTGTTCTTGAACAAAATTTGGCAAAGCTAAAATCTTCGTTGGGGTTGATGTAAATGCCTGCAGTGGGGGATATCTCTGAGTAGCTATCTCAAACAATATTTGGTCTTCAAGTGGGAGATTGTTGGGTTCGATGAAGCCCAAATATTCTAATTATAACGATAGTTTCTCTCACACTTGAAAACGGATGCCTTTTTTGTAACTGACTTCTTTTTGGCATGTATTTGTTAATTTAGAAGTTGACCGTTTTGGTGGATTTTTCCATTTTGGAGATGAGACTAAATTATAAAAGCTGCTGCTGCTTGAATATTATTGTATTGTATTGAGAATTAATAAAAGAGATTCCCCTATTGAAAGTGGATGTAGTCTATAAGATGAACCACTATAAAAATCCTATGTTCTTGTTTGTGTGTGATTGTTCATTCATTTTATTTTCTGCAATCTTTTTCTTTCGTTTATTCATTAAATTCAACAGAACTAAATAAATTTAGAGCTGAAACAGAACAGGGAAAAAAAGACATCAACTTATTGACTCGAAGTCCCAAATGAACAATGCCCAAATAATGACCGATGGAAATGAACTCTTATGAGAACGTATGAATTTACATGACTATATCTTAGATTCACCTAAACATGATGAGCCTCCCAGAAACTTCTCAAAAATCACTTTATGTTGTTTTTTTCCAATTATAAAACAATCATGTTCTGTGTTTTTTCACACAGTGTTAGTTGCATGTAGTATTGCCTGTTATTGATGTTACAGGTTCATTGAGTTCATCTCCTTGTGTGAATTTTCTGTAACAACAATGAACCTTTGAGCTGTTACATTTGGACTTCTTTGATATGTTTGATTCTCAATGTGACAGTGGAAGTTTCTTTTATGGGTCTTAAGGGACACGGAATTTTCAATTTTCCACCTTGCGGTCCTTAAACTCAAATAGGTCTTGTTATCCTTCCATTGTGTTGTTCTCCATAGAATCTTATTGACTAGTATCTGTATCTGTTTTGACATAGGGTTCTGTGGTCTACTTTTGACACGATTCTAGCAATTTAGCCAGTGGTGGCTGATTAAGATAATACATAAATGGGATAGCCATTCCAAATAATCAACTATAAAGTTATCTTCCTTTCGATGATTTATTTTATCTCAAAACAGGACAATTCTAAACATGGAATCAGAAAGCTGTTTTACACTGCACTTGTTACCTTTACCATCTCTTGTTTATTTTGGTATTTGTTTATACCATATGTTATAAAGCTAAATGCTTTCGGGCTGTGTCACTGGTTGCACACTGTGATGAATTAAATATGGACATTTGATATTGTAACAGTGAACTGTTTAATCTGATGGTTCACAAGACCTAGTCCTGTTGCTCTTTCAGGATGAGGTATGTGTTCATAAATATTATTTTCATGTGCTATTCAGCATGATACATGTTTTGTGTCTGCCATGGTTATGCTTTGAAAGATGACTTGATGAATTGTTGATGTATGAAATGATTGTTATTTTGGCGTACCACACTCTGATGATGGTGGACATAGACCCAAAGTAAATAGATTATATTCTGTTTTTGCCTTGTTTCATGGTCTTTTTTCCAGCCTTCTCTACTTTCAATTATTTGAAAGACAAATCTTCCTCTCTATAACAGAAAAACCCTCAGTTCGCACAAGCTTTAAAAATCAAGAATTCTAAAGGCAGATTCAAAAGGATTGTGGAAATTTGTCAGAAGAAAAAATTATGTGAGGGTGGAGATATGCTTGAAATGGAAAATGAAGAAAAAGATGAGGTGAAGGGAGGTTGCGGGGCATATGTACCAAGGATCTTTATTGAAGGCTTAAAAGTAATGATTCAGTATAAGCTTCCCAAGAAAGTAGATGAAGAAGCTCGGGCAAAATACTCTGAGAAAAAACAAGAGTTGACTGCAGAAAAGGTATGCAATATGTATATTCTAAAAATACCAATATGTGATTTTTATTCATTTATCTTTTTAATTTTTGTGGGATTTGACCTGTGAAATTTTTCCTTATTTATATTATTATATTGTTGTTAATAATTAAAGGGGATCTACTTAGCACACAAGCACTTTAAGCATTTTTTTTGGTAGGGAGGAGGATTCATAAAAACATTCACTGCTTTGGGCTTTTAACCTTCTAAGCTCTTTCTGCATTGGCAAAGTTGTTAGAGCATCTAGTGCCTTGTAAGTCATCCTTATCTTACAAAGCCTACCAATGCCAGATTAACCCAATTACAACCCACTCATGTGTTTATGTTAAGTAGGTGAATGCTTTCATGGACAATTTAAATTTGTAGTATTTTAATAAATGCAAACGTTTACTGTAAAAGGCTTCAAAATGTCACCTCTAAACCAGTTCATCTCAATTCTGTGCAGGTTTTGACCATTTTGAAGGGAATTACTAATGAGCAGTGTGAATTGTTGGGCTTTAACACCAAGTACGCTCGCCCAGATTGGATGGTTTTGGAAGTTCTTCCAGTTCCCCCCCCTCCAGTCAGACCATCTATAAAGCCAGACCCTACATCGAGGAGTGAGGTAATCTTCCATGTGTTTTGCCACTGTAATCATTGGTTTTCCAAGGTAGGAAGCACCTGGTTAGTACGCACTAACCAAGGATGATGTAGCACCTTTATTTCAAATTATGAAATTTGAAATGCTTCTTCTTTTGTGTTTGACTAACACTCCTGATAACTCCCTTGTACAATGTCTTATATGAATCTACCAAAATTATAAAGCAGTTCTTTTCCACATACTTTACAGGATGATCTCACATTTATGCTTGCTTCAATTATTCGATGCAATGATAATTTGAGGAGCAAAGAAAAAGCTGGGGTTGCACCTCATCTTTTCACAGAGTACACTCAACTAATGCAGTTCCATGTCGCTACTTATATCGACAATGAACTGCCTGGTCAACCAAAGGTAAGTAGCACCTCAACTATGGTCTCTATAGTGGGTGTGTTATATGAATTGAGCTGGTGTGCTATGTTCATGATGATCAGGCCACTCAAAAATCTGGCCGGCCGATGAAATCCATTTCTAATAGACTGAAGGCCAAGGAGGGTCGCATCAGAGGGAATTTAATGGGTAAACGTGTGGACTTTTCTGCACGTACAGTCATTACTGCTGATCCAAATCTCAACATTGATGAACTAGGAGTGCCTTGGAGTATTGCATTGAACATGACATTTCCAGAAATTGTGACTCCATATAACATAGATAGGTCAGTAGCCGCAAGATTTTATTTTCTTTAAATTGTGTTAAGGCACTAGCATTGTTCTTGCTAATTCTATTCCTCTGAATCAAGCAGATTAAAAGAGCTTGTGGAATATGGGTCTTACCCTCCTCCTGGGAAAGCAGGGGCAAAATCTATTATCAGAGATGACGGGAAAAGAACTGAACTTCGTTATATGAAGAAAAGTCTTGACCATCATTTAGAATATGGTTACAAGGTAGACATAACTTCAGTAACTTTTTTAATTTCCACTTCATACTTCAAAACAATAGAATCATTTAAACAAGTTTGTCACAGGTGGAAAGAAACTTGATGGATGGTGATTATGTTCTTTTTAATCGGCAACCTAGTCTTCATAAGATGTCTATCATGGGGCATAGAATAAAAGTTATGCCATATTCTACATTTCGATTGAACCTTTCAGTTACATCACCTTACAATGCCGATTTTGATGGAGATGAGATGAACATGCATGTACCACAGTCCTATGAAACAAGAGCAGAAGTAATAGAACTAATGCTGGTACCAAAGTGTGTTGTCTCTCCTCAGGCCAACAAGCCAGTAATGGGCATTGTCCAAGACACACTTTTGGGTTGCCGAAAGATAACACAAAGAGATACATTTATAGAGAAGGTGAGTAGCAAGAGGGTTTTGTCTTTTGCTGAAATATGGTTATGGGCAATTTGATTGGAAGAAAATTTGAAAAAGAATTAGGTATAATTTACTGTAATGCTTTGACAGGATGTTTTTATGAATATCTTATTGTGGTGGGAGGATTTTGATGGAAAATTACCTTCTCCAGCAATTCTTAAGCCAAGGCCACTTTGGACTGGCAAGCAAGTATTCAATCTGATCATACCCAAGCAGATTAATCTTATAAGATACTCTTCGTGGCATTCAGAGTCTGAATCCGGATTTATTACACCAGGGGATACATGTGTACGCATTGAGAAAGGAGAAGTTATTTCAGGAACTCTTTGCAAGAAAACTCTGGGAGCATCTTCCGGAAGTCTTATTCATGTGATCTGGTACCATTTCATGATTTCCTTTTAAGTGCAGCTTATCATGTAGTTTTCTTTTCTTAAATAGGGAATTTGGCTTGTCAATAAATCACATTTTTAATGTGTGCAACCCAAAAATTGTGATTTATTAAAAAATATGGTGGTTTTTCAGTTATAGGTTGCCAAAAGTGTTTTGGAATTGGCATTTGAAGCTTTGATGGCATTGAAAATTGAAATGTTTTGAGTCTTTTTGATCCAGACACTATATATGCCTTGAAATAACAAAATCATTTTTTTTTCTTCTTTTAATTGTTGTGTTTTGCCTCTTTTAAATCCATGTAATTGAAAAACACTTACACTGTTTGCCATGCCATAAATGGAATGCTATTGTGCCTTTAGTAGGTTCTTGAACTAAGAACAGCATTAATGTTCCTTTAAATAATTTCATAATATATCCATCATTGACAGGAAAATCTTGAGAAGTTGATTTCTAATATAGACTTCAATTTGGTCCTTTATCAAATTATTTGTATGGTTAGACCCTTTTTTCTCGTTATGCATATCCACAGATCATCTCTTGCTATAGCCCTCCTCAGCTATTGCCTTGCACCATAGTAAATGGATGGTTTTAGAAGGCCTTAATTTTTCCAGTTCGAGGCAATTCCACAATGAATTGTATTATTTTTGGTCCCTTTATCAAATTATTTGTATTGTTGCACCCTTTTTTCTTGCTATGTATATCCACAAATTATCACTTGTTATAGCCCTCCTTAGCTATTGCCTTGTGCCATGCTAAATAGATGGTTTTAGTAGGCCTTAATTTTTCCAGTTCGTGGCATTTCCATGATGAATTGTATTATTTTTATGCTGCATTTGTTATAGCACAATCCTTTCCAATTTCAGGGAAGAGGTTGGTCCTGATGCTGCTCGTAAGTTCTTAGGTCAATCACAATGGCTCGTTAACTATTGGCTTTTACAGCATGGTTTTACTATGGGTATAGGAGACACTATTGCAGATTCTAAAACGATAAAAATTATTTCAGAAACAATATCAAAAGCAAAGTATGATGTCCAAAGGCTTATTGAGAAAGCCCGGGCCAAAACATTGGAAGCTGAACCTGGACGTACAATGATGGAGTCATTTGAAAACAAAGTGAATCAGGTATACTGATTCTAATCAAAACAGTGCTTACCTGATTTGCATATATTATTATCTGCTTCCTTACTCATTCTCACAATTTATCTTGCTCTGTTTTAAGCAGGTATTGAACAAGGCTCGTGATGATGCAGGAACTTTTGCTCAGAAAAGCTTAGATGAGAGGAATAATTTAAAAGCAATGGTTACAGCTGGGTCAAAAGGAAGTTTTATTAACATATCGCAAATGGCTGCTTGTGTGGGGCAGCAAAATGTAGAAGGAAAGCGTATTCCATTTGGATTTGATGGTCGGACTCTACCACATTTCACAAAGGATGATAGTGGTCCTCAAAGTCGTGGCTTTGTGGAGAATTCTTATTTGCGTGGTCTAACTCCACAGGAGTTCTTCTTTCATGCAATGGGAGGCCGAGAAGGTTTGATTGATACTGCTGTGAAAACTGCAGAAACAGGGTACATACAGAGGCGTCTTGTCAAGGCTATGGAGGATATCATGGTTAAGTATGATGGAACCGTCCGTAATTCTCTTGGTGATGTTATTCAGTTTCTTTATGGTGAAGATGGTCTAGATGCTGTTTGGATTGAACACCAGAAGCTTGATTCTCTGAAGATGAAAAAGAGGGAATTTGAAAGTATGTACAAATATAATCTTGATCAAGAAAACTGGAATCCTAGTTACATGTTACCAGAGCATGTAGAAGAATTGAAAACAATTAAGGAGTTTGGCAGTGTATTTAATGCAGAACTGGAGAAACTTGTTTCAGATAGACAGCAACTAGCCACAGAGATTGCGACTAATGGTGATAGCTCATGGCATTTGCCTGTTAATTTAAAGAGGCTCGTCTGGAACGCACAGAAGTTGTTCAAAGTTGACCCAAGGAAACCATCAGATATGCATCCAGTTGAGATTGTAGAAGCATTGGATAAGCTTCAGGAAAAGCTAATAGTTGTTCCTGGCAGTGACCCATTGAGCATTGAGGCTCAGAAAAATGCCACACTTTTTTTCAATATTCTATTGCGGAGTACATTAGCTAGTAAGCGTGTTCTTAAGGAGTACCATCTTACAAGGGAGGCATTTGAATGGATGATAGGAGAGATTGAAAGTCGTTTCCTTCAGTCCATAGTGGCTCCAGGCGAGATGATTGGTTGTGTTGCAGCACAATCCATTGGTGAACCAGCCACTCAGATGACATTGAATACTTTTCATTATGCTGGTGTGAGTGCCAAGAATGTTACTCTTGGTGTTCCCAGGCTAAAGGAACTTATAAATGTAGCAAAGAATATAAAAACGCCCTCTCTTTCTGTGTATCTAACGTCTGAAATCAGGAAGGATAAGGATAAGGCAAAGAATGTCCAATGTGCTTTAGAGTACACAACTTTGCAAAGTGTGACGGAGGCAGCTGAAATTTGGTATGATCCAGATCCAATGAACACTATTATAGAAGAGGATGATGGATATCTCCTAATTGATAAAGATGACAGAGATATTGCATCCGGAGATTTATCTCAATGGGTGCTGCGTCTAGAATTCAGCCAGGAAATGATGGTGGACAAAAATTTATGTATAGAAGACATTGAACAGAAGATCAATGAAGAATTTGGTGATGACTTGAAATGCATCCCAACTGATACTAATGCGCCAAAAATGATTCTCCATTTGCGCGTTGTAAATGAAGAGACTAAAGTTCAATCAGAGAACGAAATGTCTGAAGACGACATCTTCCTGAAGAAGGTTGAAACTAATTTGCTTAATGAATTGCAACTTCGTGGAATTCCAGATATCAGTAAAGTTTTTATAAGGGAAGGTAAGAATACCAAGTTTGACGGGATTCAAGGATTTGTGGATGAGAAAGAATGGGCTTTAGACACGGAAGGTGTCAATCTACTGGCCGTCATGGTCCATGAAGATGTCGACTATACAAGGACATCAAGCAATCACATGGTGGAAGTTCTTGAGGTACTTGGAATTGAAGCTGTGAGAAAAGCTCTAATGGAAGAGATTCGTAATGTGATATCTTTTGATGGGTCATATGTGAATTACAGGCATTTAGCAATTCTTTGTGACACGATGACATATCGGGGCCATCTGATGGCCATTACGCGCCATGGTATTAATCGAAATGATACGGGGCCAATGATGAGATGTTCTTTTGAGGAGACAGTAGATATTCTTCTGGATGCGGCTGCTTATGCTCAAAATGATCCTCTCAAGGGAGTCACTGAGAATGTCATGCTTGGTCAATTGGCTCCTATTGGTACAGGAAGTTTTACCCTGTTATTAAATAAAAATATGCTGCAACAGGGTATTGAGTTTTCACCAGTCACCTTCAATGAAACAGAAGATTTTGACCCGGGTATTTATGGGTCCCCAGCAGCTTCCCCTTATGTTGGTCTTATGTCACCAAAGGGCTGGGAGTCACCTACAATGGATGCACAGTTTTCTCCTTATATTGGGATTATGGGTGTCTCTCCATCTGGGTCTACTGGCCACAGTCCTTTTTCACCAAGTTATGATCCCACATCACCTGGCTTTAGTCCCTCATCTCCTGGCTATAGTCCCTTGTCTCCTGCCTATAGTCCTACTTCTCCAGGGTATAGTCCAACTTCTCCAGCGTATAGTCCAAGTTCTCCATCTTATTCACCAAAATTGTCAACATACAGCTCCCTGTCTCCTTCATATAGTCCTACATCTCCATCATACAGCCCCCTGTCTCCTTCATATAGCCCAACATCTCCTGCGTACAGCCCAACATCTCCTTCTTACAGCCCCATATCTCCTTCATATAGCCCCAAATCTGCTGCGTACAGCCCAACATCTCCTTCTTACAGCCCCGTATCTCCTTCATATAGCCCCACATCTCCTGCGTACAGCCCAACATCTCCTTCATACAGCGCCCTATCTCCTTCATATAGCCCCACATCTCCTGCGTACAGCCCAACATCTCCTTCTTATAGCCCCACAAGTCCTGCATACAGTCCCACAAGTCCTGGGTCCAATTTCTCATCCCCAAAATATAGCCCAGCAACACACCCGTATAGCCCAACATCTCCAGCCTATAACCCATCTCCGACCTATAGCCCAACATCTCCAGCCTATAGCCCATCTCCGACCTATAGCCCAGCATCTCCAAGCTACAGCCCTACCAGGCCAGGATACTCTCCAAGCCATCCAGGATATTCAACGCCATATAGTCCAACTTCTCCAACATTTTCTCAAGAAACACCAAATAGTCCAACTTCTTCAACGTTTTCTGAGGAAAGTCTTAGCATGTAAGTCATCGTTCTGCTATGACCTTAAAAGGTTTAAATTCTAGGAAGAAAGCACATTTTTTTGGAATCATATTCTCTATGCATTTAATAAACCTATCTCTATTTGTGTTACTTCCAAATTTGTCTTGCTGGAGACAACGATTCAAATCAACTAGCATCAAGCTAACTGTTTACTACATATTGATTTGCATTACTTCTGAAATGAGAATATACCTTGGAGGTTGGTATGAAGTTGAAATTCGATTTACAGGTAATTCTTAAAATGTATCCTTGTATGTTGCTGTGTTATTGAAGATCATTAAATGATCGTGATCAATCTGACAAACCAGGCTTGGAAATGGACTAATTTGTTATGAGAAAAGTAAAACCAGATCAGAAGGGTTATTTCACTATTCTGAATTGATTTGTGAAATATTTCAAAAGATTTTTGAAATATTACTCTAAAAAGCCTGCAGGGCTTTTGAATAGGCAGCAATCTTCACAAATATGTTTTCACAGATGCAATTGCATATCTTCATAAAATCATGAGGTTATCTCGAAAGGTGGTAACCTAATGCCAGAAGTTATCTTTGACTGTCTTGTCATAAATGCTAATCATTTTGGTCAATAAAGGTGTTTTAGAGTCTATACAGGAAAGATAATTTACTAATGGAAAGGCGATGACTCCTCTTTACATCCTTTATTGCATCACTATATCCTTGCGGGTAAAATTCTATGTTTATTGTCTGCATTCTTATATCCTAAACAACCTAATGGCAGTTCTTCCTATGTCAAAGATTTTCAATAATCAACCATGCTTTTTTTCCAAAACATGGATGAGCATCCTTTCCATGCTGCTAAAGCATTCTAAATCATACGTAATATTTCTACTTGTTTATAATGGGCATTTGTAAAACTAAGCTTGCAATCATCTGTATTCAGTATAGGTCTTTTAATTTTGTAAAAGTTTTGATACATTTTTCTTTTAAGAAATTCTTGTTTCATTTAAAGTTGTATGGTCAAATTATTTGCTCCTGGACTAAAGATCTTCAATGAATTCTACTTCTTGGGTTCTTAGTTCACTGGTATTTATATATGTTTATTTGACAATTCCATTACACACTTCCAATAAAGAGGGATGACCTTCCATTTACGATTTACAATTAAAAATTGTCTTTCTCAATTCCAAGGCTAATTAGGTCCTCTCTTGGTTGGATGCTAGCCCCCTTTTCTAAAAGGTCAAGCATGGATTTTATTTCCTTTGATGATGCTTTCCAATCGGCCTATCATTTTGCATGTTATGGAAAAGAGAGAGAATATAAGAAGGATCTAAAACAAATACCTTAAGTTTTGAAATCTCAGACCATCCCATATATGGAGATTGAGTTGGTGGATTCACTATGATGCAAAATCTTTAGGTGAACAATTCAATCTTTGACATAACCACATATGTTCAAACAAAGGCTTCTACAAAAGTCTTCATTGTATTGTAGGATCGTAGTTAAGCTTTATGTCAAATAATTCTAGAATCACATAGTTAAATTATAATTATAACTTCAAAAACTTGCAAAAACACATAAAATACAAAGAAAGGAGTTCTTGTTTTGACGCGATGCAAGATTTGCTTGACCCCTAAGATGCTCCTACATCATAAAATCTATTGGTAGTCTATTAGTCTAATTATAGGTGTGGAATTTGGTCCATGTTTTAGATACAAATAAATGTTGTAAGGGAAATTATTTTATATTTTATGCAATTATCTTTTTAGCAACTATTAATTTTTATGATCAAATGGTTCCTTATGATAAAATTTTGTTTTATTTTTGTATTCCATATGTGCTTATTCTCCAACTATAGATTCTTTGTCTTTAACTAGCCAATATGCACCATAATCTATGAATAAAGATAAGTGGAATATCCAATAATATTTGGTAGAGGAGGTGGTTTGTTTCATCTAAATTTAAAGATATTATATGTGGACTTGTTGCTTTCTAAGAACAATAAGCATAATCAGAATAGCTTTGAGTTAGGATTATTTGACATATTATTATATCTTATCAAAAGCACAAGAACTATGGATTTTGAAATTAGTATTGTTTTCAAAGAAGTTATAAGGTTTTATATTTGTCCAAGTTTAGTTATTTAAAATGTATAATATGTAACTAAAGTGTCTTGTCATTATGTTCTGCATAGAAGATTTGTAGTAAAAAGGTGGTCAATTGGTATTCATCACTCAAATAAACACAAAAATAACCTAAAACCCCAAAGCATTCCACACACTAAGCATAAGCAATCACACTAGGGAGTGGTGGACAAGGGTCATCAATATTGAGGACAATTTGTCATCGCCTAAAACAACTCGCTCAAATCCTAGAGCTTTCTCCACCTTCAAGGCTTGGGGTTTGTCTTCAAGAAGGTGAATAGGGTCTCATCAAGAGACTTAGGATGGTTAAAGGTTAACGTATGAGAGTGGGTAATCTCTCCTTCTCTTTGGGATTAGCTTAAACATTGGGAGTTATTCCTAGAGGTATGTA
>VDFB02050748.1:0-19220 GCA_007258455.2 Sequoia sempervirens | reverse complement strand
TTAGTCTGAGTGTTGTCATTCTATGGCCTTCGTTAAAACAAATACAAACCCTACCTTCCTACTATGTATGAGGTCTATCCTTTAAGGATATCAACCATCTACTCCTATCCTAGGTCTTAGGGTCTCCTTTTTCTCTCTGCCCACTACATATCTTGAAGTCTTGTATGTTGAGGTGGGATAGACTCCTTCCAATTGGACAATAGAATCCATTTTATGAGAACAAATGATCAATGAAGAGTCAAATTTTGACACTACTCCCATTGAATCCAAATTTTTTCCTATTAGTTTTTATTCTATTGGATGTTCCTTCAAAGGAGGATCATATTCATCATCTTGAATCAAAGTAGCCTATGCCTCTGAATCCTCTAAACTGAAACTCTCTGCATTGATCCCACAAATACATCAACTTTTTCCTTTTATCATAATGATTTTCCTTCTATGTGTGAAATCATTCTCACATTTCATATCATGCTCATCATCCATGGTCTATTATTAAGTATTTCAACTTTGTACCTTCATAAATGTTTGTCGTAACACCATTTGATTTGGAATTAAGTTCATTCTTCAACTCTGTCAACTGTTCCACTGCCATGAAAAACTATGTTTAATCAATCACTATTTTTATTACCATTGTCACTATTTATTGCCACAATTTTGGCTATTACTTATATGATATTACCAGGTTGACTTATGTGGGGTTATTATGCTAACTTTTGGTAATATCCATTTCTCATGCCTTTCCACTACTTATCAACAGTTTCTTAGCGAAGGGTTTGACAAGGGTTTGTAAGATGAGAAACCTCCTTTAGCAAGAATCGGTGAAAATTACATAGTCTTCACAAAATATTAACTTACCATGCCCTTGTTCACTTATCACTAGTCATCATGTAAAATTTACGTTTGTAAATGATCTTAAAATGGTCTACCTTCAACCTTGAGACTGCCCTTGTGATGACTCTTCATGAGTCTTTCTAGCTTATTTTTCATGCTCTATCCTATAAATTATTCACTTTGTGACTGTGGAGGCCCCTTTTATGACTGCCACTTCTTGACATAATACTTAAATCTTTTGTCACTAAACCTTACAAAATTTCACATATAATGACTAAACTAAACACCAATGAACATGATGATGCTATCTTTGAGTATGAAGGCTTTCATAGGTGCCTCTTACAATCCTTTACAGTCATAAATTATTATCTTTAACTATGCACTATTTATTATTTCCCATTTTTATGATCCCTTAAAAACATTGTCAGTTATATCTCTTCATATGGTAGTCATAGCATTCAAAGAACACTTTGAAGGGAACACAATACATTGAGAGGGGGGTGAATTAGTATATGCAAAAACCCTTTGATTTAACTTTACTTACCATTAGTAACTTCTTGAAACATGAACTTAAAAAAAATAAAAGTAGCAAGTATTTTTTTACTTAATCATTGAGCAACATAGATGCACACATTCATGCAAAGAACACTAGATATGCATGAAATGAAGAATGTGAAAACCCATGATGAGAAGAGTTTCTTGCAACTAGTGTCCAAATCCAACCTCACAAAGATAATGAATCACTTACAATCATGAAGTAGGCACCAATCTACCAGAGACACCAATCCCCTAATCTATTTGTAAGCACAATCTACTGGAGACACTAATTGCCAACACAAAGATCTTAACACCAACTCAATAGGCAAGACACCAATCCTACCAGATTATGTAGATATTGTGGAATTTCAAGACCACTAACACAACTCACACTTGATCTAATCAACTTTTAGACACTCTCCTAGACAACATATGATCTAATAATGACACAAAATGATTGGAATTCATCTCACATTACGTCACACTGATATTCACATTGAATTCCTAATTACATAGCACTCATATAACTACTCACAACACTAAATGAATCCTAGTCATAAATGTATACATTCCAATATTTTAACAATATCTCATGTCTGCCAAAATTATTAACACCATCTACAATTAGCTATGTCAAATAAGGGTAGATCTTAATTCAATTGATATGAAACATGTAGTCAGGTTGGTCCTAAATCAATTTCGTTGCTGCTAGTGATGGATGATGTTATGTGCTTCCTTTAGTAATCTTAAATTGGTCCTATTTTATCTTCACACACTTCCTCTAGCTAGTGCATACCTCCCTTCTCTAGTACAAACACCCAAACATTATTCTCAGTCAACTAGCCATTATGGAAAACACTCCATTACTTATATCTTTTTGTTTGTCAATATTCAATCTCTAAAAGTCTAGAATATGATACATCATGAGTGACTTTACTTCAGGTCTAAGATGCAATCCATACCATTCAATTGTGGTAGAATGTGGAGAAAAAAAAATGATAGTATATGAGTACAAAACCATATAATACCACACAAACACTCCTAGACTACTTCCAACAATTGTAATAGATACAAGATGATATTTTAAGCATACTACAAGTAGCCTTCTTCTCAATAATGACAATATTAATATTTTGCAACTGATCATAGTACTTCCTTATTTCAAATGCTCTAAAATTATATGATAGTAATTACATTTAATTATCACTAATCTACTGACATCACTCCTTTGACATCAATGACAACATATTTTCAACCATCTTCTCCTTTGTCATTGATGGAAAATAAACAAATGCAGTTAGCACACCAACAAAATTTATCTGAAACTCCCCCTATGTGGTACAATTGAAGTTCCTAAGTATTTGAAGGATATGAAGGATATGGAATTTTGGATTCCTTTATCCCCCTTTGACATCAATGGAAAATTACAACAATACACAACTAAAATATATAGCATTTAGAAATTCCTCCATATTCAATTTATGTTGCATCTCTTTCTCCTCCTGTACCATTTCCTATCTGAAAATCATTCTACAGGGCCACCAAGCATGCTTGTAGCAGGGAGTCAATACTCTCCTTCAACATGTATTTCCTCTTGATTCAAGAGGAGGGAGCAACCACTCCCAAAATATATCGAAGACACTCAAAAGTCTCCTTGCGAAGAGGTTTTATGAAAATGTCCACAATTTGATATTTAGTCTCAATATACGCCAACTTCACTTATTGTCTACAACCTTCTCTCTCAAAAAAGATACTTAATTACAATATGTTTTGTCCTTGAATGCATCATCAGATTCTTGGAAATATTTATAGCACCATTATTGTCACAAAGAATAGAAATGGGTTCATCAAAGTCTATTTTTCATATCCTTCAGGTTCTTCTTCATCCATAATAATTGAGTGCAACATGAAATTGTTGCAATATACTCTGATTTGATTCTAGATAAAGATACTGAATCTTGCTTCTTTCTTAACCAAGATACAAGACTTTCACCAAGAAAGAAATCTTCACCATTTGTACTCTTTTGGTCATCTATGCTTCTATCCTAATCTATATCTATGTATGTAGTGGAAGTGAAGTGTTCACTCTTAAGATACCACAAAACAAAATTCATTGTAGCTTTCAAAAATATAAATATCCTCTTTACTACATTGACATGAGTTTCCTTAGGTGCTGCCTAAAATCTAGCTACCATCCCTACTACTTGCATTATATTTAGTTTGGATGTAGTTACATACAAAAAACTACCAATCATTAACCTATACAAAGTCTGATTTGCTAGAGTAGATTCATCATCCTTACTCAATTTACAACTAGTAACCATAGGTGTACTCACCAATTTACATTCTTCCATTTTAAACTTGCTCAACATCTCTTTTATGTACTTGATTTGAGAAATGAATATACCTTTGTCTAATTGAGAGATCTGTAAACCAAGAAAGAAAGATAACTCACCAAGCATTGACATTTCAAAATCTTTTTGCATTGCATCTTAGAACCCTTTGCACATAGCATCACTGCTATCTCAAAAGATAATATCATCAACAAACAATAATAATTAATAATTGATCACCTTTTGTTTTTATGTATAAGTTTCTATCCACACCACCTCTCTTGAAGCCTTGTTGTTACGAATATCTATCCAATCTTGAAAACCATGCTCTAGGAGCCTGTTTGAGTCCATACAAAGCCTTCTTTTGTTTGCACATAAAATCTGGTTTATTTGAACATTGGGATCCTTTGGTTGTTCAATGTAGACTTCCTCTTCTAATTATCCATTTAGAAATGAAGATTTGATATCCATTTGATATACCTTGAAATTCTTGAATGTTGATTAGGCCAAAAACATTATGATTGCTTCTAACCTTGCTACTAGAGAAAATGTCTCCTCAAAATCAATTCCCTCAACTTGAGCATATCCTTTTCATACAAGTATGGCCTTGTTTCAGATCACTTTTCAATATTCATTTAACTCATTTTTAAAGAACCATTTTGTACAAATGATACTTTTGTATTTAGGTCTTGGAACCAATTCCCAAGTTTCATTTTTCTTAATATGAGTTAATTCTTCCTCTGTGGCATCTAACTGACTCTTTTCTTTGCATACCTCTGAATAATAACTTGGTTCAATGTTTGATAGTAAGAAAAGTGTACCTATTCATTTTCTTTCTCAATTATTCTTCAGGTCTGAACTCCACTATCCTTATCTCCTATGATTTGATATTCAACATGGTTTTTCTAAACATACCTAGCTGAAGTATTTGTAACTATATTCTCTAAATCATTCTTTGATTCTTCATCACTACTGTAGATTGAATCTTCATTATATTCTTCATCTAGAGTCTCAGTAGATTGTATTTTTCCATTAATACTTATATTGAAACTTTCCACAATCCTTTCAAACTTTTGTTATAACATCTACATTCCTTGCTTGTCATGGAATATCCAAGAAAATTACCTTCATCAGGTCTAGAATCAAACTTACCCAAATGTTCTTCATCCCTCTTGATGTAGTATTTGCTTCCAATTTTTTTGAAATGTCTAACTAAATCCGATTTTCCTTTCCATAGTTCATATGGTGTTTTGGTATTCTTTAGTCTAATTTGAGCTCTATTCAAAATGTAAATTGTTGTCTAAACCACTTCTCTCCAATTCACATTTGACAGCTTTGCTTGACTTAACATTATTATGGCCATCTCCTGTATAGTACGGTTCTTCCTCTCAACTACTCCATTTTGCTAAGGAGTTTTGGCAGTAGAAAATTGTCTCTAGATTCCATGCATCTCAAAAAATTCATCATACATATCAAAAGTAAACTCTCCACCTCTATATGATCTCAAGCACTTGATAGTTCTTCCAGTTTCATTTTCAACCATTATCTTAAATGCTATAAAATTCTTAAAATCTTCTCATTTCACTTTTAGAAAAGTAATCCAATTCATTCTAGAATAATCATCAATAAGCATCATAAAATACCTATCACCTTGAATGCTCATTTTCCTCATTGGTCCGCATAGATTTGTATGAATCAAATCCAATGGATTTGTTGTAGATTACTCCTTAGTAGGATTTTTTTTCTTTTTCTATTTTCCCTCATGACATGGTTTACAACTAATAGATGGAAGCTTCTTGATATTTGACACATCTCTTACCATTCCTTTTGAACTAATCCTCACAAGATCATAAAAATTGACGTGTCCCAATCTTCTATGCCAGTGCAAACTCTCTTCTCTTTGTATGAAAAAGCAATTTTTTCCATTCACCTCACTGAGATGATACACATCATTAGCAATCATGCTTCCTTCCACAACTAACTGACTAGTACCAATCTTTATGAATTCACAACCTTTAACATTAAATGAGAGCTTATAGCCTTTATCACACATTTTACTGATAGTTAGAAGATTGTGCTTTAGTCCTTATACATATAGGAAATCATAAGTTTTTTATTTCCACCATTAAGATTCAAAATACATTTACCAATAATCTTAACAATTGAGTTGTTACCAAGAGTTATAGCCCCTCCATCAAATTTCTTGAAGTGCATGAACTTACTCTTATCTCCAATCATGTGGCTTGATCATCCACTATCAATGATCCATAGACTCTTCTCCTGCTGGGCATGTAATGTAGTCTAAGCCACCATGGATTTCTCTGATCTTTTTTCCTCAAACTTCTTTTTCCAAACCTTTTCTCTTTCACTACTCTGATATTGAGTTAATTCCTTTTTATCCGGCATAGGAGGACTCACAAAATTACTTCTATATTTTCTATCAATATACCCAAAATTGTTGTACTTTTGATAAATAATATTGAAATCATACAATGGTGCAAATACATTTCTACTAAATTTTTTATTTCTTCTTGCTAGAATATTTCTACAATTCATAGCCTTATGACCAAAATGATTGCAATTAAAACAGTAACAAAAAAAAAGAATAATTGAACCTAGTATTGTATCCTTGTCCTCTTGAAGCTTATCTTTTAGATCTTCTATTCTATCTATGCACTAGAGTGAAACCATTGTCCATCAATTTTCTTTCTTTGGTTTCCACTACCTATTCAAACTTTGAACTTTAGGAGCTATTTTCTTATAGACTCTCACTAGTTGACTTCATGGGCTACTTAATCACCTTTTTCTTTTGTATGTCAATAAAACCAATGCTGGTTTTGATATGTGGTGATCTTTGACTTCCTATTATCTGATATAAGATCTTAGTGCTCTTCCCAAACTTCAATTTTAGCTGATGATTTACTTTTTCAAAGACTTTCCTTAATGACACAATATCTACTTCAAGTTTCTCACAATATTTATCTCTTGTCAACAACCTTTCCGTCATAACTTCTTTAATACTATTTGCTTCTTCCACTTGAATCTTCAATTCAATGACCATCTTCTCTGCCTTCTAAATATTATGAGATAAGTTGTCTTTAAATTTCAATTCTTGAACAATTCTTTTCTTCAGACTTTTAATTTATTTACCGACACAAAGCAATTCTTCCACAAGATCTACTTCAACATCATCATCATTTTTCAGACTCCATTTCTGCATCACCTTCAAAATTTTCCATAGCCATGAATAAATCATTTTCTCTATTTACAAAAGTTTCTTGGTCACCATCATCAAATGATTAGCCTTCCTCATTGATAAAGAAACTCTTCTAATATTTTTAAAACTTTTTCCCTTTTGAAAATGACTTCTTCTCATCATTGTTAGAATCTTTGTATGGACACTTAGCCATGAAATGTACTACATCACCACAATTTTTTTTTTTTTTGAAATAAATTACCTTTATACTTTCTAGAACCCCTCTATAAATTTTTGATAAAGTTTTCTTCCTTTGAATGCAACCTCTTTCCTTACATATTTGTCATTGTCAATTCTCATCTCATAGGTATTTAGAATTCCATGTAACTCATCCATAGTTAGATTATTCAAATCTTTAGCTTCTTCAAAAATAGAGACTTTTACATCAAAATTTTGGGGAAGGAATGTGAGTATCTTTTTAACAATCATACCTTCTTTCATCTCTTCACCAAGAACTCTAATAGAGTTGACAATCTTATCAACCCAAAGCAAGACTGTAGCAATATTTTCCTCTTCATTTTTTAAGACTTTCAAATTGACCTCGGTGGTTCTAATTATCATCACCTTCATAGATGTGTAACTTAACCCATACTTCCTTTGCTATCCTACAATGCATAATATTCACAAATTCAAAGTTAGATAAACCACATAAAATAGCATTTCTTTCCTTGGCATTATTCTCACAAACCTTCTTTCTGACCTGATCTCTTGGGGGACTATCAGGGATTTCATATCCATCCACAACTGATTGCCAAACCTAAAATCCTAAGGTCATAAAATATGCTTCCATTCTCACACTCCAAAAGGTATCATTTGATCCATCAATGAATGATGCCTTATTTGAAGAAAAACCTTCTTGATCCACTGAGTGTGCCATTTGGATCTACCTCAAGATGTTAAGATTTATCAAAGGAACTTAGCTGTGATACCAATTGAAGGGCACACAATATATTGAGAGGGGGTGAATCATTATATGCAAAAAATATTTAATTCAACATTAATTACCATTAGTAACTTCTTCAAATATGAACATAAAAAATATCAAAGAAACAACTATTTTTTTCCTTAATCATTAAATAACATAGATGCACACATTCACATACTGAACACCAGATATACATGGAAACCTAGAATGGGAAAAACCATGGTGAGAAGAGCTACTTGGAGCTACTATCCAAATCAAACCTCACAAAAATGATGAATCATTTAAAATCATGAAGTAGGCACCAATCTATAATATACACCAATCCCCTAATGTATTTGTAGGAACCAAACTACTGGAGACACAAATCCTCAACAAAAAGGTATAAGCACCAACTCAATAGGTAAAACACCAGTCCTACCGAATTACAAAGATATGATTTGTGGCCTTTAAAGATTGATAACACAACTCACACTTGATTTGATCAAATTTCAGATACTCTCCCACACAACATATGATCTTCTGATAATGACACATTTGATGATAGGAATGAAACTCACATTATATCACATTGATATTTGCATTGAATCCCTAATTACATATCATTTAGGACTACTCACAAATGAATGAATCCTAGTCATAAATATATATCCCAAAATTTTAACAATATCTCATTTCTTCCAAGAACTTCTTAACACCATCCAAAATTAGCCATGTCGGCTAAAGGTAGACCTTAATTCAAATTGATATAAAATGTGTAGTCGGGTCAATCCTAAATCAATTTCGTTGACACTAGTTATAGATGCCATTATGTGATTCCTTCAATGATATTAATTTGGTACTATTTTAGCTTCACATGCTTCCTCCAACTAGTGCACACTTCCCTTATTTGGCACAAACACCCAAACATTATTCACAGTCAACCAACCAACACAGACAACACTCTCTTGCTTCTAAATTTTTGTCTACTAAAGTTCAACCTTTGAAAATTTGGAATCTAATACATCATGAATGACTTTACTTTAAGTTTGATCCCCAAGCCATAGAATTCAACTGTGGTATAATATAGAGTAAAACATGTTATGATAGTGCATGAGTAGAAAACCACAAAAATACTACCAAAAACACTCCCAGACTACTTCCAACAACTGTAATAGATACAAGATGATATTTCAAGAATACTATAAGTAGCCTTCTTCTCAATAATAATAACATTAACATTTTGCAATTGATCATAGTATTTCTTCATTTCAAATGCTTTGAAATGACATGATAGTAACTACATTTAATTCTCATTGATTTGTTGACATAACTCCTTTGACATCAATGATAATATATGTTAAACACACTATCATATATTTACATGTTGTCTTCTTCTTGTGAGATTCATACTATGTTTGGGTATCCACAATTCATGTGGATGACCTTATGAGATATCTTTCAACCTCATGATTCTAGTCTGCCATGGACTTTTTTTACTTGTGCATTTCTATCATTTAAGACCTTAAATAAAATTTCATTCACTAGACTAAACTTGGTATTTGATTTTGCATCATTTCACATTTTCAAATAGAAATTCTACACACTTGTATGCTCATGGTGAAATAGGTCTAAATTCTTTGAGCCAATGGGTTCATAAACCTATTGACTCATATAGCATGTTCCTTGAGGTTTGATTATTTCTTTCATAGGAAAAAAATCTATCTCATGGAGTGTCAGAAAATTTCCTCATATCCTACCTTCTTCAACACTAAAAATCACTCTCATAGACGATTTTTTCATTCATAGACTACCCCTATCTTATTATTTGACTGTCTTCTCTAAGAGTCTCCAACTTCCATAATTTGTTCACTTGTCTTGTTCATGGTGATAAATTGGTCAAATTGGTTGCTTGATGTTCTACCCTCTTTCACATGACTATCCTTCTAAAAGTTCACCAATATCCGATATCGCAAAATAGATTTTTATTAGACACACAAAACAATTGAGAGGGGGGTGAATCAGTTGTACATTAAAACATTCAAATCCTCATTAATCTTTAAACCCTTATTAAGCATTGGCATGAATGTAAACAAACTGAAACATAAACACATTCACAACCATACACCATATAACACTAGATTTATGGAAAACCCTAATTAGGGAAAAAAACATGGTGAGGATTAACTCACATATATATGAATAACAACATTGAATACAATAGGCTCATTGTCAAAAGGGCTCACTCCCCAAAAGAGAGAATGGCTCACTACCAAGGGCTCAGTTGCTAAAGGATCCAATGTCCAAAATAGAAGAGAATAGAAGAAGACTATTATAAGGAGGCTCACTACCTAAAAGAAATAGGAAGATCCACCACAACAACTCTACACCATCTACAACCTTTGGATCAGTGCCTCCAACAACTTCAGGTACACTAAAAATGTAGACACCTTCTTCTCACTGTATTTGGTAGCCTTAGGAATTTAAGCTCGCACTCAGATCACCACACTCAATCACATTCACATCTCACTTCACATTTTCTACATCTCCAACAATTAAACTTCTTATATATCCTATGTGACCTCAATCAATATTGTCTAGGTTAGCCTCAATGAAATGTATGCACCTCAAATGTGCAACCAACAAATAGGTCGACGCCAAACGCTTCTACAATAAAAATAAGTGAAAGCGTACCACACCAAGGGCTAACTAGGACCCAAATCCACACCGAAATTCTTCCATAATGCATGAAGCACATCCACAAGTAACACTAACAAGCTAGGTCAGCCAAACCTATATTAACACTACCAACAATCAATTCACTTTTCACTAGGTCCAAAAACACCCCGCAGACCACAAAGTAACACTACACAACATCCCAAAATATTCCAATACCATAAAAATATTCAACAACATTGTTGTAACCACTTTCAACTGAGAATATTATCATGTGGAACCAACAACATTTCCACAAACATACAACTCACTAACCAACCTTGTTGAACACCTGAACACACAACACTACAAGGGAAGGTAGATACATAAAATATTAGTACGTTCCCAAATATGCAAGTAAAGAAACCTCAATGCAGATAAATGTAGAGAAACTCCATTTCTCCTTGACAACCTTCTTCATAAGCAACACAATATCAAACACATATTCCACTACCACACGATCTAGAACTTGAAACTCTAGATATAACACCTCTGAACATCTTTGATCATCTCATCCAAACCACACAAGAAAATCTTCAAACATGAAGAAATGTGGGACACAACACATAACAAAACTCTATCACCTTGTACACTTTCTATTCAAATTTTCTCAAAAGTACTTGGAAACCAAGTGAACTAGCTGCATCATCAATTTCACAAAACCACTCTAGACATTGCAACAATCTCCCCATCTACAACATCTATTCAACATCACACTAGAGGTTGACATAGGTTGACATCAATGACAATACTAAAGAAATCATAGTGAAACAATCTTCCTATTGACATCAATGAAAACATTGCAACAATCTCCAAAAATCTCCCCCTTTTTCATAGATGGAAAAACTAGCTCTTAAAAACCATAGACAACAAAAGAAAACCTGTGATGGCAACACCAACTCACAAAAGAAATCTTGCATCAAGCAATGATGTAGAACTCCCCCTTACTTGGAAATTTCTTACATTTTATACTTATTTCTTTATCCATGTTCTTCGGTCTTCTCTCCCCTTTTGATATCAATTCTTTCTTTTTTTTAGGCACCACTCTCTCCCTGTGTTTTTCAGACTTTACTCTCTCCCCCTTTGACATCAATGGAAGAGGGAAAAAATTGCACACTTCACTTTAGGAAACAACTACAAACAACTTTCTATCCCATTTACTTTCTCTCCACTACGCTCTCTTTACTACTCTCTCACCCTTAGGAGCACAAGATATGCTCCCCCTGACTGCACCAACCAAAGAAACTGATGGACAAAACTATGGATCGGGACTTGGGATCAAATTACTATAATTTTTTTACATTAACTTCCCGAGTTTGTTCCTAAAATGTCAATCCAGGGATCATAGACTTGTGAAAGGTATTGTGGCTTTCTATCGAAGGGATGAAGATAGTTGTGAGCTAAGTGGGGATGACATGCAACTAGAAAATAAACCTAAAACAAATCAAAATAACTCTAGTGACAGGAACTGTCACTTCCTGGTGACAGGAACAAAAACAATAATAATTCCAGAAATTAAATTCACAAATCTAAAGCAAGCTAATTTAGAAATCATAAAGCGATATACAACATTAACATCTAATCTAAAAAATAATATCACAATTCATAATAAATTTACAATCAATAAGAAACAAACCAAACTTATAGATAACATAAAAATAATGGAAATAAACACAATACTAAATAAATATAAATCACCAAATGTTCGAAGGAGTGGGCCCTACCTCCTCAATACACCCGGTGATGGAACATGAATATCTTCTACACTACTTTGATAAGAAGAAATAATATTTTATTTACCAAAAGGGTGATACAAAGTCTTTGTATAATATTTTTCTATAGAAAATCTGCTCCCTATATCTTATACTGTGCTACTTATATACACACAGTTTATAACAATTAATATTTGAAGTGGTAAAGAATAAGATAGTTTGTTTTAACAAAATACCAATGGCTCTCAAAAATCATTGAGTGCTAGCCACAAATTAAAAAAAAAAATGTTATAATAATGAGAAAAAATAGAAATGAGAAGATTTGTGGTTTTCTCCAGCTATGAAACATACCCTTTTTCACAAACTAACATTTATGGTTTCCTCAAGGAAGTGTGTCCTCCACATAGCTAGAAAACACACACTTTATCAAAAATTCCTATAACAAGATGGTGCTGAGGTGGCTATTGAAAGGTGTATAGTGAGTTGGCGAAGAGATTGGAGGCTCCACAGGTAGGAGGTAATTTTCCAAAGATAGTAAAGACCACCATCACACATCAACATGAATAGATCCATCGACTGTTGTGGCCAAGAATGTAGGTTGGAATCCAGCTAAAATATCACCTCGCAGAAGAGGAAATTGTAATGATATAAGGCTCAAAATAACAAAATTTATTAGTAAGTCTGCATGCTACAAGATATAAGGCTCAAAATAAAAAAAATTATTAGTCAAAACAATCAATAATTATTTTCATATTTTAATGCAAAAACTATATTAAATATCACTTATATATATTAAATCATATGCAGCATGAAATAGTAAAATAGTATGAAATGACACAAAAATGGAATGTTAGAATGAGATTTAAGGCATATGAAGAAGGTGGAAATGTAGCATAAAATAAGACATGAATAGCTCTCATCAGAAACCACTACCTAATCCCCTTGAGAGGTAGCCTTCATCAGTCTAGGACTAAGAATGTACCTTGAATAGCTCACCTAGACAGACACACCAACTTATGTATCTAGTTGAAAGGAGCGACAATAAACCCTAGCTTCTACCAGAGATACTTGAATGTATCTTTTGGCAGAGCCTTTGTAATTTTTTTTGCTATTTGGTCCCTTGTAGGTACATACTCCAACTTCAATTCATTCTCTGCAACTTTCTCTCTTAGAAAGTGGTACCAGATAGAGATATTCTTTTTCATTGAATGCATTATCAGATTTTTTAAAATTTTGATAGCACTTGTATTATCACACAAGATAGGAATAGGCTCATTATATGATAATATGATATCCTTTAATGTCTACTTCATCAAAAACACCTATGTGTAGCAAGATGTTGTTGCAATACATTCCTCCTCTGTAGTAGATAGTAATACTGAATCCTACTTTTTACTCAACCAATAAACCAATTTGATTCCAAGAAAGAAAGAACCTCCACTTGTACTTATTATGTCATCTATACATCCTACCCAATTTACATCTATATAAGCACTCAAAGAGAAATCAGTATCCCTAGGATACCATAGACCAAAGTCAAAAGTTCCTTTCAAGTATTTGAACATCCTTTTTACTACAACCACATGTGATTCTCTAGGATTTTCTTGAAATATTCTCATAAGCCACATTGCATGCATGATATCCAGTCTAGTAACAATTAGATATAGCAATCCAACAATCATGGATCTATAGTTTCTCTAATCTATCTAAGGAGATTCGTCATTTTTTATCAACTTGCAACTAGTAACCATGGGAGTACATATTGGTTTGGAGTCCTCCATTCCAAACTTCTTTAACATTTCCTTGACATATTTTGATTGTGAGATGAATATACCTCTATCAAATTGACTGATTTGTAGCCCAAGGAAGAAATTCATCTCCCCAAACATTAACATTTCAAACTCATTTTGTATTTACTCTGCAAAATTATTACACATTGCCTCATTTCCTCCAAAGATTATATCATCAACATACACAACCACAATCAAGATTTTATCTTTCTCAAACTTGAAATAAATATTCCTATTTGTGGTACCCTTTTTGAATCCCTACTATAATAAGTACTTATCTGTAATACCCCTCATACTATTTAGACTTATTATTGTCTGTGCTTTGCTTGGATATTGTGATGATACTGTTATTGTTTGATGTGGTTAGATACTATGAGGATACTGTTATTGGTTGATATGGTTAGTTAGATGCTAGATGATGTTGTTATTTCATTTTGGACATGATTACCTTATATGACATTATGGTTGATTATATCAGTTGATTTTCTGAATTATGATATGATGCAGTGATTAATTTAATATGTTGTGAGATGATTATTAGTTAGAAATGTAATTCATGGATTATGTTATAATTGTTAGAATAGGTGTGACGAAGGACAATATAGCATCACTCGTTCGCGAGTGCCCTGTTATATTGTGATTCCTTCTCACAATGCAGTATCTTGATTTAATGCTTTGATATATATGTATATATGCACATGTACACAACTTCGTTTGTATGCAGGATTGCAGGTATAAGTCTCGATTCCACCTGCTTCAGCAGGACAGGGCGAGCACCAAATAACCCAACGGATAAATGTTGATACAGAGGTGACGATGAAGTCCTTCCGTTCCATGATGTCAGGTCGTCTCATTGTTTGGTATGGTTGTTGATTTTGTGTAATTGTCGTCTTTGTCTGTTGTGTTTGTGTTTTGTCTTATTTTATGTGGGCATTGATAATTATGATTTATCTTAATGATTGAAATAGATTATTTATTTTAATGCTAGATTATATTGTAATTAAATATTTAATTATTTTAATTATTTTTGAAAATCTGATATTGCAATTTAATTATTAATTAAATATTAAATATGCTTAATTATTATAATTAATTAAATTGGTGGTGGATAATTATGTGAATAATTTATTGAAAATAAATATGTAATGTGAGGTGCAAGAAAAGTTGCAAAACAGGAATTAAAGCAATAAAATAAATAAAAGAATTTAAAAAAAGACAGTGTGAGCCAATAGGGTTTGAGAGTTGGAAAAAAGAAAGCTTGTTTTAAAGAATTGATTTTTCCTTTTTAATTGGGGGATTTTTGGAGAGCTTTGAAGAGAGGAGGAATATATTTTATTTAATCATGAATCTTTGAGAAGCTCAGACACACAGACACAAAGAAGATCAGAAAGTTGAAGTTGCTCAAGGGATTGTGAGTTCGTCTGGACTAAGAATTGGAAATCAAGCTCGAGGGCATCAGAGTCAAGCAGGCATCTTCAAATTTGCGTTGGACTCCAGGTTCCTCTCGTAGTTTTCTTCTCGTACCTTTTCTATTCTCTGTTTGTTTCTGAAAAGAAAAATAGATTTTATTAAAATGAAATTTGTGAATATAGGAAAAACTTCTGTTGAAAACTGAAACTAGAGCAAATTAGTAGATTGGAAAACAAAGGGAATCATAGAAAATTATACTGTCCAATTTGTTTATTAAAACAAGAACCCCGATCCTCTGAAACTTTTCAATCTATAAACGATAGAATTGTAGAAAAGATAATTTTCTTGTTGAAGATAATAAATTTTGGGGTTTTATCAGTATATTAAAACATGAGGGGATGTATTTATTGTTTTGTAATTTCTTTTCTTTATTTGTTTGATACCTCTGTACTTTTACCAGAAGATATATATGTACTATTTTATATTGATCTGTTTCCCATGAATATATATATATATATATATATTTCTGATTTATATTGGTCTGTATATACCCAGAATAAAAATATATATAAATATATATATATATATATATATATATATATATACTTACTGGTTTTATTGGGCTGTTTTCAATGCGTCGGCCGTACTGGCCATCAATGAAATGTTATATATATATTTTTTTTTAAAGTTACGAAATTGAAAATTATATTTTTTTTAAAGTTAAGAATTCGGAATTTTCTTTTAATAAATATAAGGCTATGTATTGGGGGTTGGGAGGGCACGGCAGGCCGTACCCATCCGCCCCCCTGTGGCGGACTGCCACAGCAGCCATAAGGGCTGCTGTGTACAGCCGCGGCCCACTGTGTGGGTGTCGATTTTTTTTATGAAAATAATTTTTTATTTTATTTTTTATTTTATTTATTTACTTTTATTTAAACGTATTTCATTTAAGTTTTTTGATATATATATATTGTATATATTTATATATATATATATATATATTTATATATATATATATATAATATTACATATATATATATATTATATATATATTTATTTATGATATATATGTTTTTTTTTAATAACGTTTAAAATAGAAGTATGAAGTATTTTATTTGGGAATAAATAAAATAATAATCATTTTGTTTAATATTAAGATAATCGAGATGGAGTATAATTATTTAATTTTAGTGAAAATTTTATAATTTGTGAATGTGGTTGAAATGGTATTAAAAGATTTAATTTGATTTTAAATACGTATTTGTTTTATAAATCAAAGTGGGCATTGTTTTTAAATTATTGTTTAAATTGAACAAATAGGGTTGCCAAGGTTTTGTCGGTAGTCGAGATTGTGGGTGTTATTGAAAACAGTCGTATTGAGTCCGTTATTGGAAAATGTAATCAACCTTAAATGTGCAATTTTGCAAAATGAGATGTGAGTTTTCCTTGTATGTTATGTTTTGCGTTATTGTTGTTTTTGTGTCGATGTGGGAATCTTATCGTATTTTAATCCCGTTCCAGAGGCTTGTGAATTTAAGTGTATTTACCTTGTTTATGTTTTTGAGCGTTATTGGGCTTATGTTAGGAAGGGTTGGACGGGTTTGCAAGTTGTTGATTATGTGCAGTTGCGAGATGGGTAATGCCTCGCGTTTTGGGATTTGGTTTTATAACTTTTATATGTGTTAGTCCAACCCTTGCCTACTTGAGATTTGTTAGGGGTCATGGGTGGGAGAGTGGCTCTTCGTGGGCGCCGGCGCCTCGGATGAGGAAGGGCCAGGATAACCCTCGAAAGAGTAGTAAACAAGTGATAACCTAAACAATAGATTTAGGGGGTTGGGTAGTTTTAAAAACACAAGATAATAAAACTTTGGATTCCTCGACTATGCATTAGGGCTACCTTAGACTAATGATAGACTGAGAAGGCCGTGGTCGGCATAGTCATAGTCTTGTCTTCATGAGAGACTATTGGCTCCGCATTAGCTACCCTATGGTGCCGGCGCCTCAGTTAGGAGGAAGGGCCAGGATATCCATAGATGGGTGTCGGCGCCTCAGTTGGAGGAAGGGCCAGGATAATCCCATGAGAGCTATGCGATGACACTCTCCACTTGACACCCTTGTGCTTTGTGTTGTTGCCTCTGGATGTTATCTCTTTTTAATGTTTCTTTGAAGTCTTGTGATTTTGATTCATGATTGTTAAGTGTTAGTACTTCATGTTATCTCTTTTTAATGTTTCTTTGAAGTCTTGTGATTTTGATTCATGATTGTTAAGTGTTAGTACTTCATGTTATCTCTTTGTGATGATTCTTTGAACTCTTGTAAATTGATTCTTGATTGTTAAGTGATAGTACTTCATGTTATCGTGGTGAGTTCTTGGCTTAACCTTGTCATGTGATTTGTAAATTTGATGGTTGTTCTTTGTAAGCTTTGAGTTGTACTTGTTATATATCGTATTGTGGTTGAGTCGCGTTGACATTCATGGTCGGGTTCACTTCCTCGTCACCTCTGAGCACGGGGGGGTGAGTTACTTCGTAATTCACATGGTTGGGTGGAACGTGCTCCGTACCCGTTGGGTTCCCCATCAGCGTCATGTCTTCTCAGCTTTCCGCAGTGGGTTGTACCAGTGATCAGTTGTACTTCATGTTCATTATTCTTGTATCAATCCCCATGTTGGGAAATTCAATGTAATTCATGTATCAAAGAAAATTGTAATGTAATATTATTTCAATGATGTAATAGTTAGGTTTGATTTGGATCTTGTTAAAATATTTATCATGGATGTAATTGTGCGATGTTGTCATACTCGCATCATGGCTATCAGTTGTATCATTGTATATGTGTTTTCTTAAATTAAATGGTTATGTTATTTTCGTTATCTTTATTTTGTGTTGTGGTTGCAATGTAACCTCGCGTGCCCCAGAGAACCAAGTGTATTAATGTTATGTGTTATGCTATGTGATTTTGGTTTAATGTTGTTACATGTTACTTTTATTATTTAAAAAAAAAAAATTATTCGCGTTATGTGTGTGTTCTCTGGGGTTGCACGACGGGCGTTACTTATCCAACCTTGCATACCAAGCTCTAGGATCCTATTTGAGTCCATATAAATATTTCTTCAATCTGCAGACCATATCAAAATCTTTTGATAACTAAAAAACTTTTGGTTGTTCAATGTACACCTCTTCTTCTAACTCACCATTCAAGAATGCAGACTTGACACCCATCTGATACACCTTGAAGTCCTTATGTGCTGCAAAAGCCAAAAATATTTTGATAGTTTTCATTCTTTCTACTGGAGCAAAATTCTCTTCAAAATATATTCCTTCCATTTGTGAGTAGCCCTTACACACAAGTCTAGCCTTATTTCTGATAACTTGTCCATTCTCATTCAACTTGTTCCTGAAAACCCATTTGGTTCCTATCACACTCTTGTTTTATGGTCTTGGGACTAGTTCCCATGTCTAATTGTTCTCAAATTTTCTCAATTCTTCTTCCATATCTTTGATCCATCTTTCATCCGTGCATGATTTAGTTACTATTTTAGGCTCTACCTCAGAAAGTAACCAAAAGTATACTTGTTCCTTTGCCATAGTATCTCTTCTTCTTGTCAGCACACCTTTTCTCTTATCTCTAATGATTTGATCTTCAGAGTGATTATTCTACACATATTTAGGAGTATTAGGATTCCTTTCCGAAGATTCTTCCTCTTCCACTATTATGTAGTTTTCTTTCTCTTAT
>VDFB02050747.1:184699-253770 GCA_007258455.2 Sequoia sempervirens | reverse complement strand
GTTCAATTTCTTAGATTAAACCTTTTTAATGTCTTTGAAGAATGAATTTCATTGAGTATGGGTTTGTATGATCTCAATTATGTGAATTCTTAGTGTTTTAGGCTCTAATTGATTGATTCATGCTTACTTACTTCCCCTATGACACCAATGTTTATTATAGAAACATGAGTAACTTATTTTCATATATAGCCTACCCTTACCTAGGAATTCCAACCTATTGCTTTCTCAACTCATTCCTTCCACCTCTTCAAGTATGCTTCAAGCAATCCACCCTATTAAAACTTTCAGCTTCACCACTTGCCATATCATCTAGCTTACACTTCTGTAGTTGGGGTACTATATTCCACATATCATCTTATGTGCTACATCATCTTGGCCTAGTATCATTCATAATCCTATTGTATTTTCCATTATATAGTCCCTCACATCATACAACACATCTCTATGAAATTTTTAAATACTCCCTAACAATATTTGACACACAACCGTTGATGTAATGCTTTATAATACTTCATCATAATGCATTCTTATGTTACACCTCACCAATCACTCTTCTCCCTCTAGTATTGTGGCTTATCAATGCAACCAACCAATCCTATATAGGTAAATATGCCTCGTCATTCTCAACCCCAAATTGTTTGTACTTCCACTATCCACCATAGCATTGTACAATTTACTACTACCTTGCATTTAGTCCTAAAAAACCTACTTCCTTGTGCAAGTTCATCCCTCCTAGCACTCCTTAAGGCTCTTCAAAAAATAAGTGAATATTCTACCCCTTTCTAAGACATGAATTCTTTTATACCCATACACATACCATGCACTATCTTCTACCCTCTTTCCTTGACACTCAAATTCCATATTTCCTTCACCACACTTGAAATAGGCCCCTTTGAAGGATTTCTACCTTTTCCATATATCCTCCTCTATCTTACTGAGAATACCATCTACTTCCTTGTATGAAATGTCTATGATATGTATCATAAATCCTCTCATATTTATGGTAGAATCTATCAAAATATCTACCTCTACAATACATGCTATTGTCATATGATCTCTTACTATTGCAATAGGAACTTTCATCATCTTTCTCTCTATGGTGGGAACTTTAGCCTTCCCTTTTGCTATAGTACTAGATGCATCTCCCTTAACTTATTGAAGTTGAACCTCTATTGTTGCACCTCATGTTACCACTCTAGTTATTCTCCTCTTTTTATTTTCCTCTCTCCCAAATTTCTATTCAACTTATTCTCTATGGTGAGTGCCCATTGGTAAGCCTCCTCTATTGTATAGATATTTGACACACCCAATTCCTCTTAAATTGACTCCCTTAGGCCATTGATAAAATTTTCCACCGTTTTAGCTCCTTCATGATTTATGGACCATAATTTTAGCTTATAGGACTACTTAATGAATTCCTTCATAGTCATTTTTATTTACCAAAAATTACATGTAGCTCCTTCAATGGCTCTAACTAGTAATTTTTTGGAATAAACTTGGATTTTAACTTCTCCATGATTCAATGCCACTTTCCAACAATATAATTATATTTTATATTCCACTCTTATTGGAATTCCCTCCACCATATTGTAGCATAACCTTTCATCTTGATCTTCAAATTTTTTTCCCTATTTGGGTCCATAATATCCTCATACTAAAAATGCTCCTCTAGATCAATGACCTACTCTATCAACTCCTCAAGATATAATTTTCCAAAATAGTTTGGAATGTTTACTCTAGTCCTCTTACCAATGTTGGTTATGGCCTTCAACATCCCCTCTTCCTTATCCTCTTCACTTCCATTTGATTCTACATGATTTTGGTCTTATGTTCTATCACTCTCCTTAGCCCTAGGTTTTGGGTTCCTCCAAAAATCTTGCTCAAATACATATTCTTTTTTACATAGCCTTCAACATCTCATACATCTCCTCCAGTCTAATAAAAACATTGATAACATGTAATCTCTTTGGTGAAATCTTGAATTGATGAGAAATACATCTCAAAAAATGATATGCTCATAATCACTCATATCCAAATAAAAATAACATGTAATCTCTTTGATGAAATCTTGAATTGATGAGAAATATATCTCAAAAAATGATATGCTCATTATCACTCATATCCATTGCCTCATAGCTAGTTCTCTATTTACAAGATTCTTATGGACTACCATATCTTAGTGAGCTACTTACAACCAATAAGATCTAGGGATATTCTACCCAAAAATCTTTCTTAAAGATGCCTTATTCTAATACCATAAATTATGCATTCATACTAGTTAGAGGATCCAATAAAGGACTATCTAGCCATGTTGTAAAAACAAAAAATATTAAAAAAAATAGAATTTCACCATAGTAAAAATAAAATCTTATTGATATCAAACTTCCATGATTACAACCATGATTCTAATTTTCACAACCTTACTATATAGGCTACATGCATTACCCTTATGACAATGATATTTTAATTGCACTTACCTTAAATACTATTCTAGAGCAATGACCTCCACTACCATTTTGAATGTCACACTATTAGTTCCCTCTAGATTGTGCTCCATATCATACTAGACTTTAGTCCTTCTCACTTTCTCCATCTTGAACCTCACATTTTTAGTCTATATATTTCATTACAGTTCTTCAATCACTTCCAAAAAATCCTCTCTCATGTACAAATAACCTCCTCAATTATCAGTGTTAGCCACAAGGTTGTACAACACATAATACCCCATTAAACATGTCATTGGCTAGAAATAACATAACTTCCATACTCAAATAGTAAAATGGTGGAGAAACTCTACATGGTTCTGAACATGCATCTTAAATGATTCAATAAATATCTATAAATATTCCTATGCAACTTTGTGAGATCCAAACAATTTGTCACAAATGGAAAATATTACAACTACATAAAACTATCATCCCAATAAGTGTTCACAAATTAAACAATGATTTTCATTTTATCTAATTCTCCTCAAAATTTAATATGATATCCATTTCACACTCTAAAAAGCACTAATGAAATTGGAAAAGCCAACTTAAAATCATAGTAAAAAGTGCTAACTTTCTCTATACCAAATTGATAACCACCAAATAATAAATGAACAAATAGCTAAAATGAACCACAAAGCCACTATTTTTAAAGTGATACAAGATTTCCAAGATGCTCAGGCACTTTACAACATCAATGATTCTAAGATAAATAATTATGAAACTATAATACCACTATGATGACATCAACAAAAAATATTTATGAAAAACAATTAAATCTAAAATGCTTATAGTAAATCCTAATGTGAAATGCTTAGATCCACAATATCCATAACAAATAAAATATATTTACACACAAAAATAAGATGGAATTGAATATTTCGTTCAAATATATTTATGCTTGAAATTATTGCAAATATTTGTTGAAAATTTTATTGATTTAAAATATTCTAGTTATTAAAAATAAATTCTTAATGATATCCAAAATTATAAAATATTCAAAACTTGAAATATAGATGGAAAGCTCCATATAAATTTTCCCTTCGGAAATCAAAGGATCCTCCAATATTTTGGAAATTTGTGGGATTTCATCCATTGATCTCTAAAAATTAGGGGTTTTCATACTCACATCCAACAAATGAACACCAGTGCTCAAACCTATAAATTAAGGTCATGGTTTGATGATAAAATGGTAAAAGATGCAAACTAATGAGGCTAATCATCATAGATAGAGATTGAAGGCATATCATGCTTCCCACACCTATTTATGGGAATTTTAGAGTCTTCATTAATCTTATCACATTCATTTAAGGTAATTAATCACATCCCTAATCATTTGTAGCCTAGGAAATGCGTTCTTGAGGGATATTGTTATAAAAGAGAATAGGAGTCTAGGAACTTGCATGCTAAAGGTGAAATTGTAAGAGGGACTAGGGGTCTAAGGATTCCAATTCCAAAGGGAATATTTACAATAGGGATCATTAAATTGCAAGTAGGGATTTCATTCAAATGTTCTTCACTTGGTATCTTGGTTTTACTTTTTTAAAGGTCCAAGGTTAGGTTTTTTAGGGAATGGAATGTAGGGATACTAGGATGAAAATGGAAGAAAAGGTCCATAGGCCTACAATGATAAGGAAATAGAACCATGGAGAATGAGATATCAATATCCTTGCTAATATTTTCTACTAGAGGGATGATGGTAGAGTGAAATTTGAAGGTCTAAGAGAGGGAAGAATGATACCTTAAATAAATTTCAACACCCCATTTGAGATGCAACACACATATTAAATAAAATACAATTAAAATATGATATGTAAGTATAAAAAATTTCCAAATAGTTAAATAATAAAATTAGGTAATTACAAAGGTTGTGACGCCTTAATTCCCAAATCCTACCAAAACTAGAAAAGTGACCCAAACACTCTTAATTGTAAGTAATTAAAAAATGGGACATTATAATATGGCATAGACCCCTTTGATTTTATTATGTATTTATTTGGACTATTTGGTCCATAGACTAAAGGTCAATAGATGTTCATTATGCAATATTTTAGGATCCTTTTGTTTCTAATATTATTTATCTTTGGATTGTGTGTTTAATATATACAAGTTTTATTTGGTAGAATACATGAGGGTGGATTTTTCTATGTATAAATTAGTTATATTTAATTGGTTAACGGGTTCTAGCGTGTATTATAATTTTATCAATTAGGAGTGATATAGGTTTCTTGGTTGTGGGTTTTAAGGTATTTTCTATTTTTCATGGAAAGTAGTTGGTATTCTAATAAAGATCAAAACCCTATATGAAAGGAAAGAGTCTCAAAAAAAGATTGAAAGCCATTTTTACCTACAACAATATGATGTTGTTATGGTTCATCAAGGAGATATTAGGTGAACAAGGAATGGGTATTTGGGTCTTCAAGGCCAAATGAAACTATACACAAGGAATTCATGGTGAATATGATAGGGGTTTTTCCTAATGAAGGATTTTTTATTTTATTTAAATTCTTTTTTTACTAGATCGATTTGGTGATATGATGGTTGTGATGGAGGTGAAGAGCTTGGGATTCAAGGTGTGTGTAGTAAAAGTGACAAAAGAAGAATATCCCCTAAGAAAATTGACTAATCATGCCACTAGATCCTACAATTATTTGGATGGAATTATATTTGCTTAAATATTTTTATGGAGTTGTTGAAAAAGTCTTAGTTTGCCTTATGGTCACCCATTACAATTTACCCCTCAAGGTAGTGAATTATTTTACCATCTTTGTTTTCTATGGAAACCAAATTCATAAAGGGTAACACATACAATAATTATATGTTTCGTACCAGGAAAGCTTTCTTCAATGTGGGGGTGATGTAAAGCGAAGGCATGAGGAGAAGAGGAACTCTTGGCATTATGTATCGTGGTGAATGACAAAGCTAAGCCTAAGCACAACATTTTGATCTTTACACATCTGTTCATCTCGAAAATAAACCTTCTAACAAGAACGTTCGACCCAGCAACCTCTGTAATATAGGTGAGTGAGTCTATCGTACAGGGAAAGAGTGTCATTCACCATTGAACCGTATAGTATTTAATATTGCCTTACGGGACTACTAAGACGGAAATTTCAAATGTAAACTCTCTTGATTTAACTTGACTATTGATGATAGATCGTGATCTAAAGTGTGCTCAAAACTAGGACGTAATTTACATGCGTGGGCTTTCTTTGTGATTTGGCAAATGAAATCTCTGCACTGATTGGAGAAATGAAATCTCTGCACTGTCCCAATGGGGGTTATGTGTTTAAATCAAACAATCGGCACACCTCTGAAGAGTTAGTACATATGATTACATTTTGAATGGTTACGTGTTGTGCAAGTAAATATATTCTGGATAGAGGGGTCAACAGTTGTGTAAGATTCAGTTGTATTTATTATATTCAATTTTACTACATATTTATACTATATATTTTAAATAAATAGTCAAAAAAATCAAACATTGATCAAGATGATCCATGCTTGAACACAAGAGAACCTATGAATATTATATAAAAAAGCATAAATACATTCATTAACTATTTTTGTAAGTTGTATTTTAAATAATAATGTGTTGTTTTTATAACAAATAGTTTTTTTGTTCAACTATTAGTCCATTTGTGTTGGATATAAAAGTTAGAGATAACAAAGATTTATGGTTACCGGTACGTATTTGGTCCATTTAGGTTGCATATAAGTTATATTTTAAATAAAAATATGATATTCAACAAGCAACAAATGATATTTTTTTGTTCAACTACTAGGGGCACCATGATTAAGTTTCAGTCGAAACTTTAAAAAGTCAAATTTTGGACACTTTTGAGTAGATGTACTAATGTGTCAAGTTGTGTGACGAGTCATACCTCCAAACCTTAATTATAGATAGATAAGAGGCTAGTCCACATTTCAAAAAAAGAATGGAGGTCCTACAATATTCCATACAATTGTTACATGCTCACAAAGTTAGTCAATAATAATTTTACATTTTATTTATATTAAAATTGATTTTTTATGATTAAATTAAATCATGTTTAAGAATAAAGTTTTCAATCATATAATTTTTTTAAGAAAAGTGATAACTATAAAAATTAAATGAAAGATAAGATTGATGTTATTACTACCATAGTTGGAAAAGAAATGAGAGCTAAATTGATTGAGACAACTACTAGAGTTAAAATATTTAAGGTTGAGGCATAAAGGATTGGTATTGTCAATAGTTTTTCTGTTTTATTGGAGGATGTGTTGACATTTTTATAAGGAAGATGAGTTGGTAGATTTCTCATAGGATCCACATGAAAGATATGTTAATTTTATATGAGACTCTTTTTTTAAGTTGATATTAGGGTGAATACAACCCCTAGATCTATTTCTCTTTCTCCATAACATTTAAGGATTGATTTTGATACTTTTGGTATTGGTGATCTAGTTAAGGGTTCTTGAGATATTAGTGGCCACGAGAGACACATAGAGGTTCCATTCAAATCTATAGATGATAAGGTTCACTATGTGATGAATCTGCCTAAGGGTAATTATGATCCACCACTTAAGACTTTTGAGAGAATTGAGAATACTTTTGAAATGATTTCGAATAATATTTTTATTATTTTAATATCTTTATTATTCATATAGATCGATAATAGAAATTGAAAGAACTATCATCATGACCATACTGTTGGAGAAGAGAGATTTATGGGATTTGTTTCTATCCGTTGATTGCTATTTCTGGAGAATGCATACTTTGTGGGATTCATCTGGATTCGTCTTAATCCTTCTAATTAAGGCTGATGTATCTCTATATGTAGAGCCTTTGTAATCTCTTGATACACAATCATGAATGCAATATCCTCTCTCCCTTCTCCAATGGACGTAGGCTAAGGCCGAACCACGTACATCTGTGTTATGTGCATTATTTGATTTGTTTCTTCATGGTATCAGAGCAGACAAAACATTATTCTCTGGTCCTTTCATGAATTTTGTAGAGGTTGAAAGACGAATCTGGTTGTTGCAGACAAAAACGCGTTTTTTTTTCTTGCCTCTGAAAACGCCAGTTTTTTTCAGCAAGATTCTTTGAGATACGCTGTTTTTTCTCTGGCAGATCTGTTTTCTTTGGTGCGCTACTTCTAGGGTGCGACTTCTGGTTTTTCTGGCAGATCTGTGCGCTACTTCTGGTGCGCTTCATCTGGGCACTTTTTTGGCCCAATTTTCATCTTTTCTGGTACGATTTTCATCCTTTCTGGTGCGCTACTTCTGGTGCGCTTCATCTGGGCATTTTTTTTTGGCGCAATTCTCATCATTATCTGGCCTCTAAAACTGCGCGATTTCCTCCAGCACGACTAGGGTTTCTGGCAGATTTGTATGAGCAGATTTGTATGCGCGAATTTAATCATTTTCTGACTTCTAAAATCCACGATCCTGTTCTGTGTGGCGCGATTTCGGGTTCTCTTCTAGGCGCCATTTTTTTTCCGCCCTGTGATCTGCCTCAGAAATCTGGTGTATTCTGAATCTGCTGCAGAGTTTTTTCATTCCCAACAAGGTGAGAAACCTTTAGTGAACACCTTGGGAATCTTAAAAAACTGTGGGACGAATTGAACCTGTATCATCCACATACCACTGATGCCCAAACTCTTTTGAAACGAGCTGAGGAGGATAAAATTTTCTCACTACTTCATAGCCTAAAACCTGAGTATGAATACATAAGGCGCAATCTTTTGATGGATGCCACATTACCCACTCTTGCTGGTGTTTGTGCTATTATTCAGCAAGAGGAAACTCGAAGAAAGACTATGAGCTCAGAATCCAAAACTTCAACAGAGAAGATTGAATCTAATGTTCTTTTGGCTGAAAAGGATGATAAAAGAAAGCCTCACTTTTTCGACAAAAACATGAATATTTCTTGCTACAAGGGTAAGAAGGAACTCTATCAATGTGATCACTGCAAGAAAACTGGGCACACCAAGGATCGCTGCTGGGAATTACATCCTCATCTCAAATCTGAATATAAGGGTCAGAAGGATCATGCTGCTGTAGCCGAGACTTCTTTTTCAATCAATCAGTTGGGTCATCTTCTTCAACAACTCAGTAAGACTGTCTCTTCTGGCAACAGTCCGTCCACTTCCTCTCACGTGTCAGGTAATCTTCATGCTTATCTTACTTCCAATTCCAAAATTAATTCCTGGATTATTGATTCCGGAGCTACAGACCATATGGCCAATAGTCCTTCTTCAGTAACCAATTTTATTCCGAAAACTGATAAGCATGATATCTCTGTTGCAAATGGAACTACCGTTTCAGCCTTAGGAAGTGGTAAAATTAGTTTCTTTTCTCATAATGCTCCATCTGATGCTCTGGTTGTTCCATCATTTCCTGTTCAACTTATGTCTGTTGGAAAAATTACTAATTCTTTAAATTGTGATGTCATATTTTCTCCAACATCTGTCATCTTTCAGGATCGAAAGTCGAAGAAGACGATTGGTAAAGGAACATACTCACATGGACTTTATTTTCTGAACTCCCTCAATAAGGCACATCATGCCAATGTTGTAATTAAAAGTCACACTTTACATAAACGGCTTGGACATCCATCCAACCGTATCTTGTCAAAACTTTGTCCCTCTGCTTCTGTTGATTCTGTTGTCTGTGATGTTTGTCAGTTTTCTAAACAAACACGTTTACCTTTTGTCAACTCGTCTTCTATGTCTTCTGAGTTGTTTGAATTAGTTCACTCTGACTTATGGGGACCTGCGCCAATTGATTCTTATGATGGATATAAATATTTTGTGTTGTTCATTGATGATTTTTCTCGTGCTACCTGGTTATACTTGTTAAAATAAAAAACTGAAGTGACTTCTGTCTTCAAAGATTTTCATACTATGGTATTTAATCAGTTTGGTGCTAAAATTAAAACTTTTAGGTCTGATAATGGTACCGAATATGTTAAAGGATCTTTTTCAGAATATCTTCAAAGCAAAGGCATTATTCATCAAACAAGTTGTGTCGGAACTCCACAACAGAATGGGGTGGCCGAAAGAAAGAATCGACACATCCTGGAAACCGCACGGGCCCTTATGTTTCAAACAAAGGTCCCAAAACAATATTGGTCTCATGGTGTATTAACCGCTGCATATTTGATCAACCGTCTTCCCAGCCGTGTTATTCAGTTCAAGTCACCATTGGAGATACTCAAAAATAGGACACCTGACATCTCACACTTGAGGGTATTCGGATGTGTCTGTTATGTGCACCAGCAAGCAATACACAGAGATAAGTTAGAAGCTCGCTCTACTCGGTGTGTATTTTTTGGGTATTCTTCCACTAAAAAAGGGTACATATGTTATGATCCAGTCACTCATAAAATTGTTGTTTCACGTGATGTCCGTTTTGTGGAGTCTGAATCCTTTTTTAAGGCTTGTGTTGAATCTGGGAGTCGGTCACAGGGGGATTCTGTGTCTCACTTAGTTCCGCTTCCTACTGTTACCAATGAGGATGTTGTTCCTGATCATGATGCAGAAGTTCCTGAAGCTACACCTATCCCCGCTACTCGAAGATCGAGTAGAGCAACTCGTCCTCCAGAGCGAATGAAAGATTTTTTCACTTATCATGCTACATCTTATCCTATACAGGAACACCTGTCTTATAATAATATTTCTCAGTCTCACCTAGCCTTCTTGAGTACAATTGATCATAATCAAGAACCTAAAACTTTTAGAGAAGCTAACTCCATTGCAGTCTGGAGGAAGTCTATGCAAGACGAGCTACAAGCTCTAGATGACAATAACACATGGGAGATTGTTAAGCTACCTCCAGGAAGGAAAATTGTCGGATGTCGTTGGGTGTACAAAAATAAATACAACAGTGATGGTTCCTTAGAACGACATAAGGCCAGACTTGTTGCTAGAGGATTCACACAAACATATGGCGTAAATTACCAGGAAACTTTTGCGCCTGTTGCAAAGATGAACACATTCCGGGTCCTCATTTCCCTAGCCGTCAATCAAGATTGGAAATTGTTTCAAATGGATGTCAAAAATGCTTTCTTGCATGGTGATCTTAAAGAAGAAGTTTACATGAGCATTCCACCTGGGCATCCGCAAGAGACCACGTTTGGTTTAGTGTGTAAGTTAAAAAAGGCAATCTACGGGCTTAAACAATCTCCACGGGCCTGGTATGCTAAGCTTAGCTTTGTCCTTATGCTGAATGGGCTGAAACGAAGTAATGCAGATCCTTCTCTGTTTGTTAAAAGAAGTAACTCAGGTATTGTTGTTGTGCTGATTTATGTTGATATAGTCATTACTGGTGATGATCAAAATGCAATTTCTAAGCTAAAACTTCTGCTACACAATAGATTTTCCATTAAAGATTTGGGCACTTTGAAGTACTTTCTAGGATTAGAAGTTGCCTACTCAAAAAATGGCATCTTTCTTAATCAACGAAAGTATGTGCTGGATTTGTTACAAGAAACTGGTAAATTTGGAATAAAACCATCAGATACGCCAACAGATCGCGGAGGAAAATTGGATGATACTGGTACATTGTTGTCTAATATTGGTCAGTTTCAAAGGCTGGTTGGTAGGTTAATCTATTTAACCATTACTCGACCTGACCTTTCTTATGCAGTTAGTCTGGTAAGTCATTTTATGCATGCTCCCAAGGCTCAACATATGCATGTTGTTACCAGAATTTTACAGTATTTGAAAGGGTCTCCAGGTAGAGGTATATGGATGCGTAAGACTGGCCATAATTCTATTACTACCTATACTGATGCTGATTGGGCAGGATCTCCCATTGATCGAAGGTCTACCACTGGCTATTGTACTTTTGTTGGAGGTAACTTGGTCACATGGAAAAGTAAAAAACAGAGTGTTGTTGCTCGTTCAAGTGCTGAAGTAGAATATAGAGCAATGGCATCAACTACCAGTGAAATTATATGGCTTCGCGCTCTGTTGCAGGACCTTGGATATGGTTCATCCCTACCAACTCAATTATTCTGTGATAATCAAGTTGCTATGCATATTGCTTCCAATCCAGTGTTTCATGAGTGCACCAAACATATTGAAGTCGACTGTCATTTTGTTAGAGAGAATGTGCAAGCCAATGTCATCCGCACAACCTTTGTCCCTACACATTAGCAATTGGCGGATATATTTACAAAAGGTCTTCCAGCTCTCAAGTTTCACGAAATATTGTCCAAGTTGGGCTCTATTGACATTTTCGCACCAACTTGAGGGGGAGTGTTGGAGAAGAGAGATTTACGGGATTTGTTTCTATCCGTTGATTGCTATTTCTGGAGAATGCATACTTTGTGGGATTCATCTGGATTCGTCTTAATCCTTCTAATTAAGGCTGATGTATCTCTATATGTAGAGCCTTTGTAATCTCTTGATACACAATCATGAATGCAATATCCTCTCTCCCTTCTCCAATGGACGTAGGCTAAGGCCGAACCACGTACATCTGTGTTATGTGCATTATTTGATTTGTTTCTTCACATACACTTTACAATCAAACATCTAACAAAATTCAATTTGAAAAAAGAAAATCTGACTTGATTTCACTTGGCTGTAACTTAGCAGATAAGTTAGCATTGATTGATAGACGCTGGGGCGGTGTAAGAAGATAAGCCTTTGAAAAAGCATTGGAAGGGGAGCGCACAATGACGGTGGGGCACTCAATGGATAGATACACCATCGGTGGAGAGCCATGACAATTCAACTTCTATTTCTAAAGTACGTTTCATAAACACCATGCTACTCTCGACCATCCTGGCCGTTCATCCTTGCGAAACACACACCATGTAGCATGCTTGACCGTGACAAGCGGCAAAGCCCTAACAGAGACCAGTTCTCTGTGTCATGTCGTAGGGGAACATAAATGGTCGAATATCAACCATCAGATGGAGTAAAAAGGTATGTTATAATAAAGGAAGCTTCTCTCCTATTTCAGAACAATGGAGGGCCGTTCGATTTGGGAAATTAACATGCACGATCAATGGGGTAGCAGGGGAGTTGGGGTTCACCGCTTTTGAGAAGAAGGTAGGAGGCGTGTCAAATTATGATATATGATATTGTTATCAGGATTCAACTGTGTAGTTTTATGAGTCAAACTCATTGATCCATGTTTGTCGAAGTCTCATGTCTTGAAAGGCTACACATTTTTTCAAACAATTTGTTGCAGACCGCTTTCAAAATCTTTTTCTCAAAACGACACCTCTCCTTTCTTTTCAATTTGTCTAGTGAATTTCTTAGGTCTGCTTAAGCGCTTTAAACATAAAAGGCTAAAATATGTGACCTAAAAGCATTTTCTAGTGGATACAAGTCGAGTGCTCCAAGTATACCACATGAAAGAATTACAAAACACATAAATTGTTGTAGTAAAGAAGATTGTTTTTCAGCATATGCAAGATTCTTTTATTCATTTTCAAATATTACAAATGTTTGGAATGTTACAACATCCAATTAAAACATCATACGAGATAAAACTCATGATTATGTGATTTGATCAATGATCAAATAGAGACAATGAATGAATTACAATTGCCTCATTATATATAGGTCTTAGAAACATCTAAAAACTTCTAAAAACTTATTATGTGCAACTCCATGCAAATTACAAACTCTAAAATTAGCATATAAATTCTATATTTAGAAATCCTATTTTTATCATCATGCAAGATTGTAGTTCACCTCATGCAAAGTGAGAGAAATTACTAAATATTCTAACACTCCCCCTTAATTTCAACCACTAATTGAATCAACAACAACTATAACTATGATCTTTAGATCTTCTCTCAACAACATTTGTGGCTGACTTCATTTCTTCTTTCGACTTTTGCGGGCTTCTCTCCTACCACAATGTGTGATGATTTCCTTTTGAACTGCGCTTTACTTGGTAATGACTCCTCCAGGTGTCCATACTCTGAGGGCTTCAATTTCTATTGATAAAATACTATGGCCTTTTTTAAGGCTAGGAATTAACTTCCTCATACAACTTCACCTCGCTGGCTTAGATTAATTTCTTGCAAATAGTGATCTTTTGATCCCATCAACCTCAAACCAAATGGTTGGCTTTCTCAATGACTTATTTTCTTGGACTGCAAACTCTTCTTTCAAACATGCAATCCAATCTACAATCTAACTTCTTAATAGTGATTGCTTCAATCTTTATTACCTGTAGCTTCTTCAAGATTCACAATCTTCTATATGATTCTTTGATTTTTTCAAACGATTGCAACTCTTTACCTTTGTACTTCACATGACTGCACTTGCGGCTTCTTCTTTACCATGATCTACAATATGCTTGTTGTCAGTTGTAGTTTCTCCTTGTTGCACTGGATTCACTTTTTTTAGTTGCAACAACCTCTTTATCTTCATCTATGATTTAACGATTTCTTTAGTGCTATGATTGGCTCTTCAACCTCCCACAATCTCTTGCTTTGGTAAATTCTTAAATTCAAATAACTTTCTCGAACCAACTCTAATACCAATTGAAAGAATTACAAGACACATAACTTGTTGTAGCAAAGAAGATTATTTTTCAACACATGCAAGATTTTTTATTCAATTTCAAACATTACAAATGTTTGGAATGCTACAAAATTCAATTAAAACACCATATTAGATCAAACTCATGATCATGTGATTTAATCAATGATCAAAGATAAAAAATAATGAACAAATTACAATTATTTCATTCTATAAAGATCTTAGAAACATCTAAAGACTTATAAAAACTTATCATGGAATTCCATACAAATTACAAACTCTAAAATTAACATATAAGTTTTATATTTAGAAATCCTATTTTTATCATCCTACGAGATTGTAATTCTCCTCATGCGAAATAGAAGAAATTACTAAATATTATAACAGCACAGACTGTGGATATGCCTCCACCGGTGCCTGTCCACCAGCTGAAGATGTTTTTTTGGAAGGTGGATTTGGATGCAATAAGCTGCCTCCTAGAGAAGACTTTGTCATTAAAAGGTGCATATCAAGATATTCACATGCATTTAACATCAAAATAAACTAGGCAATATAAAGCAAGATTTTCTTGTTTCTTGGCCAAAGCTTCTGAAATAGCCTTACACTGCTCCAAAAGGATTGCGCACAAGGCAAATGTGCTCAACTACAAATGCAAAAGAGTGGGATATAATACCCAAAGGACCGAGGTGCTGCCACTTGCTCACTGATTAAAAACATAATTGCACTCTAATCACATGTTGGTGCTCTGAAGTTAAAAATAATTAAATCATTTCCTAAGGATGCATCTCTCTTACAACGAGACCAAATCCCAATCTTGTGGAAAGACACTATGTTGGAATAGTTCCAACATAATAGGTGTTGGTTTCAGTCCTCATTGAAGTTAAGCTGTCAATAATTTTTAGTTAGTTGTCATTCATTTTCAATTTGCTGTCAACTCTTTGTAATTTGTTGTCAAAACATTTAACTATTTTACTGATGAATAAATGAACTTTTTATTTTGTTATCTTCCGTTCTATTCTCTGTTCTTTGTTTTTAATTCACTGATCATTGATGAGAAAGGGAGTTGTTCCACTCCATCATTTTCCAGCATATCTGCAATCGCATTGCCTTCTGTGAGGCAATGATTGATCCCAAGGTATTCAAAATTGGCTTTCAGAAGAAGAGTTTCCTCAATAAGGCTCTTTAATTTGCAATTCTGCAAAGAATTATCCTTAGACAATTGATAATCCATCAGGAATTATTTTCAATCTCTAGATGTTTAAAAATGGAAGCGACCGCCAATTTGATCCCATCAACATTGTCAACACTTCAGCTTCATTGTTTGTGTTGCAGTCAATAAAGAGTGCGCCCTGGTTCTAGGAAAATTCATCGCCACCAGCAATTCACCGTCAAAGAAAATTAACTGCCAAAAATTCATGCAATTAATTTTTTACGCTGTGAATTATCATGACAGTGAATTGCTGACAGTGAATTTGCTGTATGCCGTATGACCTTTCTAACAAAACTGACATCTGCCATTATAAAAATAATCCTGACACACACGGGGCCCACATTACCTCTGGTAGCGTCATCAAAATTCATCTAACATTCTCAGATCTTGGAGGAATTCAATGCCCCATTTTGGACTAAGTTTTTATCTTTATAATTGAATATTCAATGGATGCATCTCGTGTTTGTTTGTGTGTCGCTTCACTGATTTTTTATTGTAATAATCAAATTCTAAAATAGATGCAACATTATGTAATTATTAATAAGAATAACCCCAATTCAAAATTGTCTGAATAGACTGGCCACAAAGGAGCGGTATGGTAGTACAATTTGTAGCATTGCTCCCTAGCTCGTCCCCTTTATCATAGACAAAGCGAAGGAGAGGTGGCTAGATACTATTGTGGAAGCCTTGTGATTGCTAGGATCATTTGGAGTATTTGGTTTGTGCATGCCTTGCTTGTCTAGTGGGAAAAATGCTAATATGAAATATGAGCAGATGTTTTTGGTCTTCTTGGAGATAAATGCATAGGCCTCACTCTATAATTGCCATTCCTTGGATACTAATGACAGTGCACCCCCAAAAAGGGGGCAGGGGGTTTTATTAAAAATAGATGGTCACCTTTGTTAGATCAATACTAGGATTAAATTGAATGCTAACTAGGGCTAAATGAGGTCCAAAAAACTAAGGTAGGTATGGAGAGATTTGGAATGTAAACCAAAAAGGGCATGTAGGTTAGTGACTTTACTAAAAACCTTTGAATTATATAAAGTTAAGAAAGCTAAAATTAGAGCCAAAACATTAAATCAATAAATCTTAGCCATCATTGTGGGTTCTCTCTTACATATATATTAAACTATCTTTACTTTGTTTTTAAAATTATTAGTGTATGTTCAAATAAGATAACAATTTTATTATTTTTTCCTTACAATATTTGTAGTCTAGGTGAGCACATTGCTTTGACCAATTTTGTCAAATAATATTTTCAATTATAATATTAAAAAAACTTTCATCATACTTTCATGTATGTCTATAATCTATTTGGAGCCTCTCGTTTTGGCACTAAGAGGGTGAATGTTGGAGAATGTTGTGGAATTTGGTTTAGATTGGGAGGCCCGTTTTGGTCTTGGACTCCAACATATTTTTTTTATTTCAATAGAAATTGAAAATATGTGATAGAGAAATATAAGATTATTAGGATAGAAATTTTATCCTTGAGTTGAATTGTCATCCTTTGCTCAAGCTAAAATACGAAAACATAAATTCTCCTTTCATTAGTGAAAGAATCAAGTTTAAAAGTTAATGAATTTGTATTGGTTAGTTCATAGATTAAGTAGGTAATGCATAGAAGTATAGATATATGTGTGGAGAAGTATGGAATGCACTTAAAGCTCAACTAGATGTGTGGTTAGAAAAACTTGTCAACTCAGATGAATTTATGTGAGTATTTGAATACTCAAATTTTGTTAGGATAGGTGTCAAAAAAGAGAGCCTTATTGTGTCGTAGAATAATAGTTTTGTTTTTTGACAAGAAGTAGAGGGATTAAAAAAATGGGCATGTTCACCTACAAAAATATTGTTCTCTAGCTTTATGGAGGATAATATAGAATGCTACTTGGTAAGAACTAACAAGATTAACAATATTAAAACCATTATTGACAAGCATTCTTATACTTGCAATTTAAACAATGTAGACAGTTCTTCAAATATTAAACGTAAATATACAAATTCTTATATTGGGATGCTATTGGAAAATGACAAACACAAATATTGCTTAAAATCTAACCCATAATGGTAACAATAATAAACATAGAATAATAAAAATATTATTAAGTTCATATTTTTTTATAATGAATTATGCAAATGCTTATATAACATTGCACCCTCATAGCTTCCCAAAACTACCCCAAACTACCTATATGCCAAACTAACTATTTTAACAAGAATAGTAAAAATAAACTACAAAGTCACTAAGATGACTGTAGTATTCCAAAAGCCTCCCCAAAGTTTACATTACACATGACAAAACATTTTGATCAAAATAATCAAATACACATTATTTAGAACATTTGAACTTTGAAAAAATAATTTTTAAACTAGGTGGAACTCCATCAAGCTTCCTCCTAACCCTCAGAAGAGTGTAGCCATCAACCTAAATTCCCGAGTTCCTATATTACCACCTCTCCAAACTCCCAAATCACATATCTCCTAGATGTTTAGACAACAATCCATGCCAAGCTATATTCATAGTACTCTATAAATTTATCTCATGACCTTTAGAAGGGTATAATTCCCAAGATCCATAGATTCTCAAATTATTTGGAAAATGATCCATATTGAATTTACCTTAGACCGCTTTCTATCTTCAGAAATAAAAAAACTTCACAATATATATATTCTTTAATATTATTAGCATAAAAATGAAAAAAAAAAACTTCCCATACAAAGCACCATCTCTAAGAAAGAAGATGACTCAAGGTGATTAAAACCCTCTTACTTATGATGCCTCTAGGCTCCTATTAGGCATTTGTTTGGCCTTAACCTATAGAGGTAGCATAAGAGGTATGCGATGTAGATGGTAAATCCACCCAAGACAAAAGGAAGTCACCAATTTGAAATTTCATTAGTAATTATAAGGAAATGTGCAGTCCACATTGAAGTTGAGAAGAGATAAAAGGAATTGCCTAGCAAGGGAGAAAAATGATGCCATGAATGGAGAACAACATTTGATAAAGTTTTATGCACACATCATTTAGTAATTCAATGCAAATTTAATGTGCGAAAAATATATTTTTTGGAATAAAATATAAAAATTAAGAATTGGAAGAAAATATTAAAATATTATGTGTGATATTAATATTTTGGAAGAAGAAATGATGAATATTAAAAGTAAAAAAAAGATTTAGAAGAAAAATTAAAAAAAAGAATGAAAAGAAAAATAGTTCATAAAAATGATGAAATATCAAAACTCATAAAAGAAAATACCCAATATTACTAGTAGAATGTTGAAAAAAAAAGAGTTGCTAAAGCTTAAAGCATTGTAATGTGATGCTACATGTGATACAAATGATTTGTGCTTCTTTTGATAAATAAAGTAAGGTTGAATATAATATGTTGGAATATACAAATATTATTAGATGTAATAACAAGAACAAAAGATGTTTTGGAAACAATGAGTTATGAAGAAAAATGATTAAGTATGGACAAAGAATTAGAGAGCCTATTGAACTAAGAGTGAGGCCAAAAATGAAGGCTTTGGATATGTTAGATGTAAATAAAATAAAAATGATGTTTCAAGTAATATAATTAAAAATAAATCAATGCAAGAAGTGCAGTGTTATAAATATTCTCATTGTCATAAAAAAGAACATAGAAAATAAATGTGTTGGGAACTTCATCCTTTTAACATTTATGAATTGAAGAATCATTCTCAAAAGATGTTTTAGAATAGAGAGTTGAAAAAATAATCTATAAAAGATCATATGCAAAGGGATTGTGGATGGATTGATGGATCTAATTGACAAAATGTTGTAGATATGTTTAAAATATTGTATACTATAAATATTCATATGTCAAAAATAGTAGTAAGGTTTGAATGTTTGAGTAAGGTGACATATGTTTTGACTCAAAGAAAATCATTGTCTTGAAGAACATCATACAAAATAAAAATTAACAGTAAGTTTGTTGGAAAAGTTCTTTCAAATTAATGTTTTGTAGATCTGAAGATTAATTGGAAAATTAATTAGTAAAGTAAAATTTTCAATATATAAGGCATAATTTGGGTATTGTGAATACTAAGCATTTGTGATCAAAATTAAGGGGGTGTTGGTGATTAATTTTTCCACCACATTATTAATTAATTGAAAAAAAATGTAAATGAAATATTATAAAACAAAGAGAAAAACTATTAAGTGTCTAGATGAGTATGGACAATTGTAAGTTTCTAGAAAGAGGGTGTCTTGAATAAACAAGATAAATATTAAAGAGATCTAGACTAAGAAGTTTATAGAAAGAAAAATAATTAAATGGATTTTTTTAGAAGTTCCTAGAGATAAGATAAGCATTATATGTTTCTAATAATAATTTGGTAGGACCTTTATAAATAGAGACATTTTATACAATATTTTAATCAATCGATCAAGAAAATGAAGTGAACAATGAATGGTTGAGTGATGTAGCACCCTTAGCAGTTTTGTCAAAGTTTTTTTGCTTAATATGTCATGTATATTATGTGTTTGACCAATTTCCATCTACCCTTACATTGGATTAAATAATTTATTGTACAACTATAGCCTCTTTAAGGTTGTGCAATTGCTCAATGTTAAAATTCTTTTGGATGAGAAGTTGTTTCTGAGTACTAAATCAATTGTACCCTTGCAATTCCCTTAGATGGTGGAATCTTTCGTGTTAGTCGATTATTAGAAGCATCTAATTTCTCTAGTGTACTCAACCCAACAATGCTTTCAAGAAGACCCTTGGAAAGATTATAGTCGTAGATGACAAGCTAAAAAAGATTCTTAAGTTCACCAATATCATATGGTATTAGTCCATTTAAATTGTTTGCATATAGATATAAATGTTCCAAAGCTCTGAGTTGTCTTATAGCCTTTGAAATTGTCAGCATCAAATTTAATAAGTATATTTAAAACAATTACTTAATCGATGGTGTGGACACAATTATTAAATTACCTTCAAAGTAAATATATGAGAGTAACACACCAATAAAATAGTTAGAACCAAATTCTAATACAAGAAAAGATATGTAATTTCTTTAATTCATTTAATATAATTCCAATTAATTTTTTTTTTCTTAGATCCAAAATTTATAAAGATTTGAGCTCTTCTATGATCTTTGGAATTGTCCCTATCAAATTGAATAATCTATAATTTAGATTAGTTAGAGTAACGTATTCCCTTCAAAATATGAAAAGGTAGAGTTAAAGTACAAGTGAATGAAAGAGGTTGATTCATCTAGTATAATTCTAGTTAAATTATTATTTCCCAAATTCAATACTCCAAAGATTTGAGCTCTCCAATTACATTTGGAGTTGTCCCTTGCAAATTAAAAATATATATAATTCAGAACTATTACTAAAAGGAGGGATGGAAGTACTCAGCTTATTGGCAAACGAAACCACTGAGATGGAAATGTGAAATGTGAACTCTCTTGATTTGAGTTGACAATTGATATTAATTGTCAAAGATCATATTCCTAACAAAATTGATCCAGGATACAGCCAGTATCTTGATAGATCATTATCATTGGATGAATTGGAACATGCTCTTTTCTCTATGGCTCCTTATAAAAGTTCGGGTAGCGATGGGATTCCTATGGAATTCTACAAGGTTATGTGGCCTCATATCAAGGAAGACTTTTATTGTTTATATTTGGAGGCCCTTAACAAAGGTTCCCTAGGTCCGAACATTAATGGTGGTATAATTAAGCTCCTTCCTAAAGGAAAGATGGAAGACTCTAATTCTGGTTGGTGCCCCATCACCTTATTAAACACTTCATACAAAATAATTGCCAAAGCTCTAGCTATCTGAATTAAACATATGGTGAAACAGATTGTTAGAACAGAGCAAAACGACTTTATTGCTGGCAGATATATTCTTGATAACCTTATTCTAGCTTGGGAAACCTGTGAATGGGCTCAACAAACATGCCAGAATATTATTTTAATTAAACTAGACTTTGATAAGGCTTATGATAGAATTCGTTGGAGCTTTATTGTTAAAATGCTACAATGGTTGGGTTTCGGGCCTAAAATCCGATCTCACATTCAAATGCTTTTCCAAGATGCTAATGCTCGCATTATCATCAATAACATGATGACTGATCCTTTTTTATTACAGCGGTCTATTCGCCAAGGATGCCCTCTAGCACCTTACCTTTATGCTCTTACAGTTGATGCTTTGGGTTATCTTCTTGAGAGTGCTAGTAAGCAGCAACTCATAGCTTGAGTTTCCATCCCTCACAATATTGTTGTTATTAACTCTCATTATGCTGATGACAACTTACTTTTTTTACGAAATTCTGAAAAGGATATCTCCAATTTGATGGAAATTTTGGAGCTTTATTGTGAAATTTCAGGTTCTAAACTTGCTCATAACAAGACAAAATTCTTAATGATCCAAGCTGGTGATGCTCCTCAGTGGATTCCCAAAGATTGGAAACATATAAAATATGGAGAAATTATGAGGTATCTTGGTATCCCCTTTGGTATTGGGGTTTCTCTTGGTGATATGTGGAATTCCTTGATAGACTTAAGCAAAAAATCTTTAACTGGGGGTATAAATTTCTTTCCATGGCTGGGAAAATTCAGGTTGTTAACAAGATTTTCCTTGCTTCACATGTCTATTATTCTTCATGTTGGATGCCTTCTAAGAAAGGGTATGAAGATCTTGTCAAAATTATATGCAGATTTCTATGGGAAAAGTGGGATGGTCACCCAGGATTTATATCCACTTCATGGTCTTATTGTACTCAACCAAAACATAAAGGAGGATTAGGCCTCATAGACCCAAGAACTCATGGGATTTGTTTGGCTGCTAAATGGATTATAAGAGTAGTTAAAGGGGATGAACCATGGAAGATCCTCATTCGATATCGGATCAATCCAGCTTCAGTTAAAGGCAAATGGCAGCAAGTGGGCTGGTTAGACAAAATTATTTATGCTTCATCTTTCTCTCTAAAGGCTTCTCTTCCCTTGCAGTCTATTTGGAAGGCTTGGAAAAATGTTTGTCACTTCTTAAATTGGAGAGGAGCAAATTCCCTGCAGCTTGGTTTCAGTTTTTCCACTTCTTCTATTTGGTGGAACAAGCTTATCCTCTATCATGGACAACCCCTTGCTTTAAGTTTTCCAAAACATGCTTATTCTTTGTTCAAAAAAGGGGTCTGTAATGTTGGAAATTTGTGGGACTTCAATTCAATGGGTTGGTCATCATGGAATAAGGTTAAAAATCAGTTTTCCATTAGCAACAAACATAAAGCTTTTTTGATCTTTGTGCAATCCTTGGTGCCAGCAGAGTTGTCTATGAAACTTTGTACTCCACTGCAATGCAATTTTTTTAAGGACTGGTCATGGTTACCTTCATACTCCTTCTTATTCTTCCCTCTTAAACAGATATATTTGCAGCTGCTTCCTAAACTATCCTTGAAGTCATGGTTGAATGTTAAATGGAAATACATGTTCAGTGAGAAGTTTTGGTTAAAGTTATCTGCTCAAATTTGGAAATCTAAAGTCAATGCGGATGCTCAGTTAATTGCCTGGAAGATACTACACTTTAAACTGCCCGTTGGGGATAGGCTAAAATGTATTATGATCCAGCCAACTAACTGTCCATTTTGTCATAGGGATGAAGATATGATGCATATTTTTTGGACTTGCCAGCTGGTTAAAAAGCTATGGATTTCTATGTTCATTGATTTTTCTACTGTTTTCACTCATAAGTTATGCTGGAAAGAAGCTCTTCTGGGGGTTGGCCTTTATAATAATCCAATTGCTGATGGTGTGAGACATGTTATACTGTTACATATATGGAGAAATAGATGCAAAGCTGTTCTTACTATCAATGATGTTCATCAGGAAGCTATATTTTTAAGGCTTTACTCTGATATATATTTTTGTCTTGCAACCTTGTTTCCTTTGTTTCAGAATGATGCCTTGAAGAGCTATCAGATTGATCAAATCAAGCTGCAAGTTGGACAGCTACTGAGTAAAAAGGGAGTTTGTTTTGGCCAGAATCTTGGTTCCCTCTTTCAAGAGGTTTAATGCTCATGTTCTTTGTCATTGTTGTACTTTTCCAGCATTGTGGAACAGTTTTAGTTGCTGCTGTGCATATTTGTTTAGTCTGTTTGAACTGTGGTAGTTTGTACAACTCTCTAATGTAATGGTTCTTTTCTGTGTACAGTCTCTTCTTGCAATTTTTTAACTGCTCTTCATTCTTTGTATTGCTTTCCTCAATATAAAAAAAAATTGTGATCTAAAAGTGTGCTAGAAGCTTGGACGTAATTTACACGCGTGGACCTTATTATCCATTTCTGCAACCAATTATTAAGGAATCTAAATTAATTACACCGAAGGCGTTCCCTCAATGAAGTTTTCCAATCCATTTTCTGTATCGATGGTTGAAAAAAGGATGCAAGACCATCTACAATAGATCTTGATCGTTCATTACGCCTTTGTTGTTTTGCCTTTTGTCTTGTTCGCACATTTACTGTGGATTGGAGTTGGTGTACCCTATGCATTGCAGCCACCTTCTACTTTCTTAGATGCATTTACTCTGGATGGAAGTTGGTCAAAAATATCTGTCGTGTTGATGCAGTTGGATTGTTGACAGAAAGAGAGCATTGAGAACATTTTGTAGAATCTTGAGGTAAGTCATTTGCCCTGGTTTGAATTCTCTGCAATTCTTTCTATGTTTTATTTGATATGTAAAGCTGTTCTGGTTAATTGTTTTCACGCAATAGTTTTGGTGGCAAACCCCTTTCAACTTCCCCTTTATACAGGTAGAGCAGTACAAATTTAGGGCATTTCTTTTATATATCAATTTCCACAGTATAATTATCATGAGGCGCACCTCCTTTGTGACCACCCCCTTCTCTATCAACGCTGCCATGTTCTTCAGATCTTCCCCCATAAAACCCCGCTTATTTACAATCCTCAAAACAAAAACCCTAGCAAAACAAAGCGAGAAAATACTTACGTGTCACCACCGGCGTGGATGAGTTGGAATTGCCTGTGGTAGGCAAGTCCTGGCCTTCACCATGGTTGCAAATACTCTACAAACTAGGATGGGTTTCAGTGGATGATGGAAATTGGTAAAAGATGATTTGGGAGTAATTGATCAACTCGATAAAACACCGTTCTGGGCAAATACGACTTGTAAAAGTGAATATTCAACGTCATTTTTGTTTTCGTAAGTAAATTGTGTGTTCAACAGAATTTCATATAACCTTTCTTTATATGATAGGATTTTTATGTGACTTGTATTATAGCTTTAGGATTTCTGTGCAAGGTTACATTGGTTCATACTATTTGTTAGCTAAGATAACCTTTCTACAGTCAAAATTAGATTTTGGCTCTGTATCATAGTCAAAATGGAATTAAATGAAGGTTCAACACATCTCACTAGATTTGCATTGAATTGAATCGCATTGCATCACATTTGAGTTTTCAGCCTAGGAAGGGCTATTGGTAGCCATTGCCTTTTGCTTTTTATTACTTGTAGGTTTGGCCTTTCCTTTTTAACTAAGCGGTGAGTATTACTTCAGAATTGTCTTGTTTATGCTTGAAAGGCAGTGAAAACACCAACTCTTGCACAACTATCTGAAATTTAAATGATGTTTGCACCCATTCACAAAGCGAGCTTGCCGTTCGATGCTAGGAAAAAATGATTCATATTACATTAGATTACAACAATAAATAAAAAGGGAAGATAGATGCAGAATAGCACATGAGTTGTCAGGTGTTATATATATAACCCAAGTCTTGGCCTCTGCAATCCTAATGCAAAATAGCCTAGATTCCTTAGCTTCCACATTTTTCAAAGCATACTCACAACCTGCCAACACTTAACTGTTGAAGAACATCTGATGAAAGGGGAGGAAGAGGAAGCAGAGCAAACAATCTGCTTTCACTTTACCGTATGTACAATAACAAGGAAGAAGAGGCAGAGCAACCTCTAAAAGACCTTATTTTGTGGTTTTAAAAGTGCGTTTACCAATTTAAAGAGAGAGGAAGCAATGGCTGCTTTCACATGCCCTCGCCTTGGGATATTTCTCCCTATTGATGGACTTGCAACTGCCATACCCATATGATTTCACAGATATTACACAGACTAAAGTTAAACACACAAATCTTCCACACAACCACAATGATTGGTATCTACTTGTGGATTTGCACAAGGCTGCATTCTCATACTTGCTAGAGATAAGCATCATTCAATGGAAATCTAAAATTGACTGCAGTAGACTGGGAAAAACCCTTTATGATCAAATCAACAGCAAATTTTAGGTTTAACAATGTAAACAGATGTACAACCACTCTTAACATATTGAAGATGTTTCTGTCCTTCCACTGATTTATAATGAAGTAGACAATTTAAAACAAATTTCTCATCTACTTTCAATGAAACAAACTTCACATCAACACAAATTAGATCTTTTGATTCCTTTTTCAAAACAAACTTCACATAAATACAAAATAGATATTTTGATTCCTTTTGCATGGGTCAATGACTCACATGATTACCACCCCTGAAGATGTATGATGTTGACACTTTCAAAGAATATATAAACATTATCCAATTTGTAGGTGTATCAAATCTAAGATAGGCTTGCAACTTCCAATACAGTCAGCTTCTAGTCACAATATGCATTGGGGCCTTCGCCGCTTTTTCAAAAACTGTGGACTGCATAGCCTTTAGAAAATCTAACAGTGGATTCATAAGAATGGGCATAACATGAACATATCAAAACAGTAGGAAGACCAGTAATAATAAACAATGCTGAGATATAAAAGGGTGTGTGGGAATGGGGAAATTAAGATTTTAAGTCTGGTAAAAACTAGTAGTCAGAAGGATGATTTTTTGTCCAGTGATAGCAGAGTTACTGATGGCAGAGTTAGTGAGATTATTGATGGCATGATGACAAATCAGGCTGCTCACAAGTGTTTGTGGTTCATGTTTTCTGCTCCACCTCATTCTTTGATCATTGTTGGGCCATCTCCCACCATTCAATGCCCCTCATAATTTGTGGAAAGTTTTCCTGCCATAACAAGTCTTGTTTGAGCTTTGTTGAAAGCAAATTCTTTACCCATTTGTGTTGAACTGTATTTTGAGAACCATAAAATATTTTGTACATTATCTGAGAAGGTTGAATGTATTGTGCAAATTTATCAAGAAAATAGGTAGAAAAGTCTTCTGAAAGACCCAATCCAAGCTGTCTTAGATTTACACACAAATCTACAACTAACTTATTTCTAACAAAACTTACAAATGCAATGTAATATTAATAATAGATATTAATAGATATGAAATGATCAGATTGTCAACTGGCTACTTTTCTCTTTGGCATCCTTCACAACTCTACACAATGTGTGCTGAAACTTAAGGTAACTCACTTGCCATTATTTCAGTCAATTTTTTTTTTGAGAATCTATACACGGCCATATCACTTTTCTTGTGTTTTAATTATAGCTTTCCTGACAACATCTTTTACTATTGAATGTATAGCAGCTGTAAATGCAATGGTTGCAAGACCTTTCCTAGTAACTCACCTTTCCTAGTAACTTACTTGCCATTATTTCTGTGAAATTTTTTATGTTCATTTCACAGTATACATTTTTGGCTAACTTTATTTTCCTTCTTCTTGACACTATTCTGCTGACAGTTTTCCTTACAAATTTATTTACTATTGAATGTATAGCAGCTGCTACTGAAGCTACAAATGCAATGGTTGCCAGAGCTTGATATGTTAATCTTAATACACTGTTATTTACAGACCTTATGAATTAGACAGTAGATATTTCCTGGCATTTTTCAGCTATTTTACTAGTTATTATCCTTTGCAAAATACCGATTATACTGGTTCTTGTACTTTAAAGACAAAATGTCAAAATTGTATATCAAATGCTCCTGCACCGTTGAATTCAATGGACAATAGAGCTTGGATCATCTTCATATCTTAAACTTAATACATTGTTCTTTACAGAGCTTATGAATTATACAGTGAATATTTCCTCGAAATTTTGTGCCATTATACTGGTTATTGTACTTCACGAAAATACCATGTGCTACTTTTAAACAGTGACTTGTAGTACAAAATCATATTTTGTTAATTAAAATGAAGTGACAATAAAATATATATGCATACCTTCATTTATTTAAAAAAGTTTGACACTTCCCATTTTACAATTTCTATCTTTCAAATAAAATACCATAAATTAAAATATTGATCTCCACAAATCTTCGGCGTACCCATTGCACACGAAGGTGCGATTACTAGTTTATATTAATTGTATGCATTAAATAATTAACTTAAAAAAGAAACAAAGATTGTTATTTTCCTTCATAGATAATAATGTAAAAAACAAAAGTGTCGACATCCTGCAAATAAACAGAACAACTATCCTGTCATTTGATTGAAAGGATGCACAATAATATCCAGATATGTACGTGTGGTTAGAAATTTGGCCACTTATCCATTCAGCTCGCCGCAGCCGAATTTAAATGTCGCTATTTCTTACAGAATGTGAAAGAAGCATCTAACTACCTGTCAACCAGGCCGCATTTCAACTAGAAATCTTGTCCGAAACTATGTTATTCTACAAATTTACGGTGTAATCTATTCCTTATAATTTCAATTATAAATATTTCTGTCTGTATGTGATAAGTCATGGAAATCTCCGGCCAAGAGCAGGCGGAAACATTTGCCACAAAATCTGCAAAATGCAGAAGGCATGGTTCTACAATGAATATGGACCTCTGGATGTTTTGCAATTTGGGGATTTCCCTGTGCCAAAGGCAGGGCCTGGTCAGATTTTGGTTAAAGTCCGCGCAGCTGCTCTAAATCCTGTGGATTTCAAGCGGCGAGAGGGTTTGTTCCGGAATAACGACTCCGACTTTCCGGTACGTTCCCTAAATTCTAGGGTTTGGATAGTATGAAAATGTGCTGTAACAGGCTGATTATATATTTTTAGAGTAAAAGCTTTACAAAAAATGTTGTGCTTTAACAGGCTGTGCCGGGCTGTGATATGGGTGGAGTAGTTGAGGAAGTGGGCGAGGCTGTGACCAAATTTAAGAAGGGCGACGAGGTTTACAGTGACATTCAGTACTTTACATCCGTGAAGCCCAAGGAATGCGGTACTCTTGCTCCGTACACAGTTGTGGAAGAAGATCTCGCCGCGCACAAGCCAAAAAACTTGTCTTTTGAGGAAGCTGCCAGTTTGCCGCTCGCTCTCTTAACTGCGCAGCAGGCCTTCGACGACACCAATTTTCAGAAGGGGCAGAGCATATTTATAGTGGGAGGAGCAGGCGGCGTGGGCAGCCTCGCCATCCAGCTGGCAAAACATGTGTACGGAGCTTCCAGAATTGTTTCGACCTGCAGCACGGGGAAAATGGATTTTGTGAAAACCCTGGGGGCAGATCTGGTGGTGGATTATACCAAGCAGAGCTACGACAAAGTGGATGAGAAATTCGATTTTGTTTTCGATACCATAGGTGTGTGTTTTCGTGTTTCTCTGCACCGTTTTCTTGTTAGTGTGTGCCAAAGTATTTTGATCAGGAGTTCTAAATTTTAATTTGCAGGTGAATCGATGAAATCTTATGTGGTTGCCAAAGAAGACGCTCCAATCATAGATATAGCGGCGTTCTACGATCATCATCGGAGGGCTGAATATCTTTCTCTGGTGCCCTCAGCCAGCAATCTGGAGAGGCTTCGCGATTACATATAGAGTGGAAAGCTCAAGGCAGTGATCGATCCAAAGAGCCCCTATGCCTTTTCTGAGGTTTTGGAAGCTTTCAAGCATCAGGAAAGCTGCCGAGCAAGAGGGAAGATTGTTATTTCCCCCATTGAGTGATCGCGACTTTCATATATCCTATGAACAACACTCCACTGTAAATTTCCAGGAGTGTATATAAATATATAATCTGTTCCAAGATTTAGGGAAGATGGGGGGCTATTAGTTAGGCAGGGTTTTATAGTTGGGAGGGAGGTAGTTGGTGTGAAAATTTGACGTTGCAACAACTTTGTTTTATATCATGTTAATAATTATTTTATATATAAATTAACGCATGAGTACATATTTGTTAGAAAATAATTTTTTGTAAACATATACGATTTTATTAATATTGTTAAATTTTGTGAGAAACAATATACATTGTAAGATTTAATGTTCATAGGTTAGCTATAAAATCATTTTGAAACTGCTATATGTATATGTAATAAATTAATATAGATATTTTAAATAAATTTATTTTAAAAACATAAAAAATATAAATGATTTTATTTATTTAAGATTTATTTTATTTTACTTTAAAATCATTTTATTTATTATGGAGTTATTTCATTTTTACTATAAAAGTATATTATTTTTTCTTTATTTTTAAAGTTTTAGTCTCTTTTGAATATATGTTGGTATGTTTTGGTTTTTATGTGCATGATTATGACTTGATGTTCTTTGTCTTGTTGTCACTGTAGAATGCCTCTTGACATAATGAAGCATAATGAGAAAAAGTAAATTACAAATATATAGACCTCTTGGATGCATGAATCAAGAAAATGACAAAGCCAAGAGGTAAGAGCTTAACTCCTAAACACTCCCAATTAAGAGAATAGTTAATCTAGTTTAATTAAGACAAAGTTGGCCTTGATTAAATAGAGGTAGAGCCTAATTATCACCAATCAATTATTAATGATGCAATGGTGGCACTAGTGTACCTCAAATCAAAGTGAACATGTCATTATTAGCCACATCCCTGTAAGAATAATTAAATCTTTATCATACAAAATAAACTTAGTAACTAGGTGCAATATTACACTTAAGATGAAGACTATCCTAGGTGAAATGAATTATTTATAACAACACACCTCCTTAAGTGTAATGGGGAGGAAATAGAAATGGGTCCCAATAATAAGGCCACTTTGTTAGGTGCTCATATACAATGGAACCCCTAAAAGAGAGGGAATATCAAGAAGGATACTAGGTAGCCCCTTGATTTGATGCCTCCTACACCAATTAATATAGATTGATGTTGTAGGTTAATGAAGATCCATGCTCATTGAATAAAATTCCTTCCATTTAGATGAAATAATCCCAAAGGTGTAAATATAATGTTCAACCTATCCACATGAAGAATAATGACATAAGAACACATAAGATTAGGAACTCTTATGTTGATAGTGTGTGTTTCCAATCTATGATTAGCTATTTTAGTTACAACTATAGATAATCGAATCTCAAGAGTATGTGGAGGATGAGATGGAAAAAGTAGCAACTATGGTGAAGATGCATTTAGTTGAACAATGATATTAATGAGGAAAGTTAAGTCCTCAAGAATGTCCTTTAGATTTGAAAGATGAGACTTAAAAAATTGAACAAAAATCATTTGAGTAACTATCCCAAATAATTATATTTGGAAAACATGAAGGATCATATTGAGAAGAAACAATGAAAGCCTTTGGAGAGGAAAATTGAAACTTTCTAGAATCAATATGAGGTGGAAAGATCTCAAGGCATATCTTAAGAACTCCAATTTTTGCTAGTTTTTTCATGATTGTATAACTCATCGCAAAAACTACTAACATGTGTGTTGTGAGAATGTACATCTATAGGAATAGAATTAGGTGAAAAATGTGAAGGAATAAAACCTTAAATTATATTTATCCATCCTCACTTCAATAATGTATTTACTCTATAGTTTTTGAAGCATTAAAGAATCAAGATAAAACTGAACACACTTGCCTATCCAATTGCAAGTGATTTTATAAATGAATAAGAGAATAGTTGAAAATTAAGGTACACAAAGAACATAATGAAAATATCATTCACCCATGTCAATAAACCCTCTCCCATAGACATCCATTGAAGATTTTTCTATTTGTCAATATTTTTTTTCAAAAAACATAGTTGTAGCGTGAAAAATATATCTAATACTATATCCATGTGGTGGGAAGCTCTAGAATTGAGAATCCAAGTTCCTATAGTATGATCTACAATTGCAACAAGTATATTTCCCTTTCCCTTATCATATATAGTAGGAGATGTAAAAAGAATGATGAAAAATGAGTATAGAATGGAGATGTGATCTTCTTAAGAAGTTTTTTAACTAATCAATCTACTTCTTCATGTACTTATATTTTTATATCTTGAATTATTATAATAACCAAGCTTATCCCTATATGGTATTTATGAGTCATAATTAGAGGCATGGGCCTTATGTTCAACTCTAGAGTTTGAGGAAAAATTAAATTTCTCATACATGTTACTCTTATCAATGCTTATTTGATTTGCTAGTAATGTATGTGATTTAGAAGATCTTATAGTGCCTATTTATGTTAGTTTATCTTCCTCCTTGGATAGTACATTTGTAAATACATCAAATTTGGGAATTTAAAGCTCAATTCCTAAAGTAAACCTAGTAGCATAAAATGTAGAAATGATCACTAAATAATCAAATCCAAGTTTTTAGAGCACACTCGATATTAGTTAAGTTTTAGAAAAAATTCCTTCAACTATGTTCTTAACGACTTAACATTTCAAATAAAATCTTGTACTTCTTCAAAGTTCTTTCCGGTTAAAAATTATTCACAATAAATTTTTTGTTGATGACCCCTTAGTTCATTATTTTAGAAAATAAAGGTTCTAAGTTATCTCGTATTTCCTTAGGTGTGCCTAAGTCTTGTATATGAAAGAGGAGATCTTTTGACACTACTCGACATAAAAATCCAAAAGATTAATCATATTTGTTAAGCTGGATTTAATTATATCCACTTCTCCCTTAGGTTCAAATTTAGTTCCACGTGCTATCCTATACAACCCTCTAGACCTTAGTAACATATTAATTTATTGTTTCTAAAAAAACCAGTTATAAGTTGTGAGATATATCATAGTTGGCATATATATAATGTTGAAAATAAGTAGAAAGTATAATTACAAGGGAATTACAAAGGAAAACCACACAATGACATCCCCTATTATTAGATCATATAAGAACTCCCCAGATGAATAAAATTGACATTCTATCATTAGTACATGCTTACAATGAATGATTACATAAAATCCTCTAAACAAAAATAGAAGATGAGACTTTAAAATCATTGAGTACAAGATGATACTTTATAATCAATATGAACACAAGTATATTAAAAATAATATACAAATCCTAAAGTAATTTAAAATTTCTTCAAAATGATAAAAAACCTAAAACAAGTGATACCATAGAGAAAAAGTGGAACCAACTTTCCAATATGCAAAGACTATTTTTTTATAACCAAGATAAAAGATATACCATCCTAAAGAATCATGCTCTAATAAGATCTTAAAATAAAAAATAAAAAGTCTTCAAAAGCTATCAATATAATGAGGGGTGAAAAAATCTAAGAATCATGCTCTAACAAGATCTTAAAAGGAAAAAAACTTCAAAAGCTATCTATGTAATGAAGAGGTGACAAAAAAATCATCATACCCAAATAATCATTGTCTTATTTCTCACCCTCCTACACCACATAAGGCAAAAGATAAAGGAGGGGCCCACTTGAATTGTTTTAAATAAAAGAAAATGTAATTAAAAAATAAGAAATTTTTTAAGTGTTAAATAAAAGAATGATTTAAGTCAATAGTAATGCACCCTCTCTACATTCATTTTTTAAAGCTTAAGCCCTTTCAAAAGAGCACACTCGTGGGAAAAAACTTACAAGTTAAAAATCCATCAAATATATCGAATCTTGTGCAACTAAGCACCTACAAATAATTCAAGGGAAAAAAAAATAGTCTTTTCCTTGTGTAGGTATGTATTTATAAATAGTGAGATGAAGACAATTTTTTTCTTGGAGAAACATAGAAAAATTCATGGTTAAAAATTGGTTTAGAAATATTTTGAGCTTAATGATCTACTATGATAAATTATTTGGGACATATTTTAGAAAATCACTATAAAAAATTAAAGTAACATTTTATTTTCATTAGTAAGTTTATGCTTGTTAGATTTACTCAACCAATAGTTAATCTTGGTATATTCGATATTTTTTGATGAATAAAACATTTAATTTTTTGTAGTGTAGAAAAATGTATCCATTTACATTTTCACACTTGTTTGGGCCTTTGTGAACTAAATGGACTTAATTGTGCCTTATTTAGGGTGTTGCAAAGTGTTTTCTTGCACTTTCATGCTTATCTAGGGTTTTTATTAATTAATTAGGCTTCTTTATGCCTTATTTGGCCTTATTTTGCATCCACAAGCCTTAATTAATGCATCTTTTTGAGATTTATCCTAAAATTTACCAACATCCAACCATAATTCATGTGTTTTTGGATTGTATGACCCAAATTTAGTGATCTAGGACTCATACATTACCTTGGGTGTATGGGTCCCACCTAGGTTTCAGGGCCCTGATTTGGATTTCACACTAAACTAAAATTTTATTGAAAAATGTGTCCCAAGCTTAGCCTAATGGGACTCATATGCCCCAACTAGCGTATGAGTCCTGCTTAGCTTAGACCTAAATTAAATTCAAATTCTTGGTGGGATTTTACTCTCCTAGACTTGATGTTGGCTTGTAGCATTGTAATATTGAGGAATTAGGCATAAACAAGTATACATACAAGGTTATTTCACTCATTTTCTGCTAAGCTTTCAAGTGTTCATGCATTATATAAATTTTTTTATCAAGAGAGCATTCAAGAGTTGATTATCAATCATTTTGGAGAATTATTCAAGTATCAAGCATCATGTCAAAGTCATCATGCATCATGTTTGTTTTTGAGCTAACATTTGTGATGTAGGGTTTCATGATACAAGCAAGCATTCAAATCAAGATCCATATCATTCAAGTAAGAGTCAAGATCTACATGATCCATTGCAACCATTACATACAAGAACTTGCAGTGTTTTGTTCCTAGGGTTTGGTGAGTTGCAACATTGCATATTTGTTCATTCATCAAATGTCCTCCTTTCTATTTCATTTCATTTCAAGGTTTGATTACCAAAATGAGGTTTGAACAAGGAAAACCCCTATCCACTAACAAAACAACAATTTTCCCTCTCTTTAGTGTGTGATTTGTAGACCTAGGTTGAAGATACATTGAAGAGCAAGATTGGAAGAAGTTGTCAAGTTGTCAAAGTTGTCACCTTGTTCACAAGATCACTAAAAGGCACCTACAGAGTAGAATTGAGCATTTCAAATATGAAAATTAGGTTGAGAAGACAAAGTAGAGATTGAAGAGCAGATTCAGATCTTGACCCTCCAAAAAATCTGAGCAGGACTGATACGCCACTTCTGGCATATGAGTCCTAGTACAATGATTTTTCCATATTTCAGAAGTTCCAGATCAACCACTGCTAGATTCCTATTTCTACCCAAAAACCCTAATCTGGGACTGATACGCCCAGCCTGGTGTACGAGTCCCAGTGAGCCCTAAAGTATGCACTTTTAGGATTTCAGAGTTGGTTCCAAGCACATTCAAGTTTCTAGGTGCACCCCTTTGTCTTCCCAAATTTTTGTTCTATTTTGCATTCATCTCTAGGTCATGTTTATTTAAGTTTTGCATGTTACTTGTCTTTCCAAGCCCTAGCTTGGTGGTGAACCCCCTTTTAGTCTCTAATCATACCCTAGGACAACCTTTAGCAGATCTCTTTCCTTCATTATATCCTTGGATTGAGATCTCTAGGGTTTCCTTGAGTGAAACTTGAGGGAAATAGGACCTAACCCTAGTGTTCTATCTCCCAAAAGGATAGAACTTCACCCCATTTTTTATGTTTCATTTTTATAAACTAAAAAGATAATAAACTCACAAAAAGGGAAAGTAGTGGAAAGAACACCCTCAAAATTTGTTGTAGACCATGTTGAAAATAAAAGATTTCACTATGTGGAAAGATAGATATCATCAGGTGGAGGGTCACGATCCTATGATTTACTCCATATATATCAATAAGGACGAAACCACCGTCAATTAATTCCCAACTAGTGAGAGCACCTTTTTCTTCCTAGTCTTCATCGACAAGTTGCTAACCATGAAAAATGAAATAGCTAAAGCTAGGTGAGGAAAATTTCCAAAATATAGCTAGTTGAAGGCATCATGCCTATGAGAAGAGGCTAAAGGTGGTTGAGAAAGTTGATACCAACCATAGGAAGTAGGATGTCTGGTTATTTTAGGCTGACAACCATGAGATTGAGAGCCATAATTCCTTTAGGTAGGTTTTCTACGACCATGTCTATACTCACATGGAGGGAAGTGACCCTAGTTGGAAGGAGAAGTTGATGATACTCTGGTAATAGTCTAATGGGAATTAACCTAGTGATCTAAAAACACCTACAAATGGGAAAATTTAAGTGCATTTTTTTATTACACTTCAATGTACACATCGCATTAGAAAAAATCATAGATTTAATATACAATGATAAATTAGTTCATCAATAGTACAAATCTAGGTAAATTTTTAAAAAGGAGATAGGGTCAATCTCCTAGAAAAGCTATCTGTTGTAAAAATGGGTCAAGCTTGAAAGGATTAAAATAATATGGATCCAAGTATAGGCCTTTTGGACTTTAGTAAAAAACCAATAAACATGCTTGAGAGTCAAAGGTTTCCCATAAAGTGGACATTGAGGATTAAGAAATCCCAATGAGATAGATGAGAACTAAGCATAAGACCTTCACAAATAATGTGCCAAGAAAATGAGTTGCTTGGGCTTAAGAATTATCAACCAAATAATATAAGACCTATAGTGTCAGGTGCCCATTTAAGACTAGAGATTATATTAATGATTTAACCAAGCCAACATAGAGAGATGCGACATAATTCATCAATTTTTTTTGAAGGGTATAATTGTAAAATAGTGTATTAGGATACCATTTATAATCTTTCTTTGAAGGATTAAAATTTATAACCCCAATCTATTGAAACATATGAGGAGGAATGACATCATCCCAGTTGGAAAGTACAAAATTCAACTTAGTCTTATGCTAGGATAAGTAAATTTCAATAGCTCTATTAAAAAGATCTAGCAATATTTTTACTCCTTGTTTATAAAACTTTAAAGCACAAATTCAAGGAGCTTTGGCTAGAGGATGGTCTTCAAAAAATAAATTAAAGACCACAAATAGATTGTTGGTTAATAGATAGGCCATTTAAAAAAAAAAAATCATTTGAAAGAATCCAAGGTTTAATGGACTTCCAAGACTTCAAAATGCTCTAAATACCATGAATGTTTTTTGAATTTGAATGTGATTCTTCATAGTAAAGAGAGTACATGAAGCCTAAGAAATTTTCAAGATGGAAACCTAGAGTGCACTCTAGAATAATACAATATTACATAAAATAATTTTCTAGGAATATTCACCTTCTCGAGCCCTAATAATCTATTTATAATGAGGAGAAATTCCTTGATGATAGATAGAGAACAATTGCAAACCTTCAAGACAATGAGGGAAATAGAAAAATTCCAAAGCCACATGATGAAAGTATTTGTTCCTATTAGAAGATGTGCAAATAAAATATCTTAGCAAATCTTAATCTTTAAGTAGGAAGCATTAGAAGGAATCCAATAATGAGCATAATAAACATGAGTAGTGGCCAGAATGTTAGAGCACGTTTACAACATGCTAGCTAGAGAGAGGTTTAGTAATCTAGTAACCTACCTTCTTCTAAATTTTGGAGATAATAATTTTCTATAAAATAGTAGGGAAGACCTAAAAATTTAAAGGAAATCCCAAGGAATCTCATCACCTCCCCACAATCAATTTATTTATAATTGAAAGATTCTAAATAGTCAGGATTACTTGGAGAAAGTATTTACTATAATATTGAGTGTTTTTCCATTGAATATAAGAGAATTAAGACTCAAAAAATATGTCATGGAAATGAAGTGTTTGAAATTATCTTCTTCTTCAATTAAATTAAGAAAATAAACACCTATAAAGTTATTATAAATGAGTTCGATGAATTGGTCAAGGAAGTTCCCCTAAATAGCTTCTAGGAGAAAATATGCCTCGAAATTTTACCAAATCCTTCAATAACAAGAAAATAAGTGAAGAACTGAGAATGAACATCATGTATACAAAGTATTTCTAAGGAAGATCAGTGAGACCTCACATATTCCAAGGAATATAAAATTCATTTAACAACCATCCATAGGCATTTATTTGTTATCCAACCCATTTAGGGTGGAATAACTATTCTAAATAATTGTGTTGGATACCTCATATCTCCCAATTTGAATGCAAGGTGATGTAGGCTACCATTGTTGTGGCACATAATCTCCTTCCTCAAAACACCCACACAAGCTTCAAGATCTCCTTTGATCCACCAAAGTGGGGGGAAGCATGTGAAAATAATTATTTGCAGGTTGTTGTGAGACAACCTTCATAGGTTGAGCTTTGGAAGTTGTCACCATGCTTGACCCATTTGTGTTAGAAATCTTTCAAGCATGCAAACCTAAGACCCCCTCTTCACAATAGATTTAGAAGGAGGTTTGGAAGAACTAGCATTCTTGGCTTTGCAACTAACAATTGTAGAACAACCCTCCTTCGCAAGAGGAGATAGCCTCGTAGAGGCCTAAGGAGAGAGTTTAGGTCATTGGGAGGCTAACAAACAATCCTTAATCTTGTGGTCAAAGGCCCATTGATGATAGAAATTAATAGGAAGATTGATATAGTGGACACACTAAGAGTAACTAATTTGACCAATTTGAATGCCCATTGACTCCTTCAAGTCTCAAGCAAGATCAACCTTGACACAAACTCAACGTTGAGGGTGAGCTAAATAAAACTTCTTAGGTTCAACACAAACAATAGAGCCTATAGAAGAGGCTATTGGAGTGAGAAATTTCTACCATGGTGAGGGTAACCTTGGGAATTCAACCCAGATGGACTTTTTTTCAAAGACAAAAAAGTCACAAATCCAAGGTTTAAACATGAGGGAGGAATGGACAAGCCATGGGGCTTAGTGAAAAGCAATCTTGACATGATTAGTCTCGACAAAAAAAAGGAAAAAAACCCTCAATGAGGTTTCACATAAAAACAAGACATAGTTCATGCGAGGACTAGGCTTTGTCGACCCAATCTTGAAGCATGCTTTCAAGGGAGGCTCTACCCAAAAACTAACTAATTAAAGTAAATTTTTTGAGCCATTTACAAGCTTCATCAAGCTTCGTAATGAGAAGCACAACATTTGGAGGTGGGTTAGGGGACTTACCTCATGAAATATGTTCGAGATAAAATTCTTGGAGCATTTGAGTAGGGGAGTCATTGGTAGTCATCGTCAAACCTTTAACTCCAACAATAACAATTGTGAAGGAATGGAAAGTTAACGCTATATAAAGCGGTAGAAAAACATCGTCAAACATAGTAAAAACAAATGGGACACAATAAGTGTGAGAAAACTCTAGATAAATCCTACATGATACTATAATATGACAAACATACGATAGAGCCAAGATCATAATATTAATCTTCTTGTTATTATTTTTTTTTTTTATAAACTCCAAATGAAATATATATAGGGCTAGAAAAAATACTCTATATCATTTTCGATTGGATATTTGATTGGGAAAAAAAGAATTGAATATTCATTTGAATGGCATTTTTTTGACAAGACCAAATATCTTAAAGGTAACCATTTGTTTAATTAGAGGTTTTTATTTTTTATTTTTGCAAGACTCACGGAAATTGTAGGCAGGAACAACCCACCGCCTTAACAAGATTCAATGAATGTGGACTGCTCTACCTTATCGAGCGATAAAATTCCATAGACGTTTCCGACAAGATATTTTCAGTTGTTTTTTTTTCCTGAACTGTTTTTTTTTCTTTCCCATGTCGTCACAGCTTACGTCGACGTTAGGAGAAAGGAGGAATAACATAAAAGGCCCAGTTGTTTTTTTTTTCTGAACTGTTTTTTTTTCTTTCCCATGTCGTCACAGCTTACGTCGACGTTAGGAGAAAGGAGGAATAACATAAAAGGCCCAGTTGTTTTTTTTTTCTGAACTGTGTTTTCTTCTTTCCCATGTTATCACAGCTTACGTCGACGTTAGGAGAGAGGAGGAATGATATAAAGGGCCAACTCGTTCCTTTGCTTCATACCACTCTAAAAACTGTGTTGGGTAGGCAAAGAAATCAGCTGTTGTAAGTAAAAATGGTGAAGGCATGGTTTTACAATGAGTATGGATCTGTCGACGTTCTGCAATTTGGGGAAATCCAAGTTCCAAGAGTAGAGCCTGGCCACGTTTTGATTAAAGTTCGTGCAGCTGCTCTGAATCCTGCGGATTACAAAATACGCCAAGCTATCATCCTGGGCAGCGTGGATGCCCCTTTTCCTGTATACTCAACCAAAACCTAGTTTATTTATGGTTTAAATTTTGTTTTGGTTTTCATTAATAAAAAGTACATAATATTTTCCCTTTTTGTTTGGGGCGTGGTTCGCAGATGGTGCCGGGGTGTGACTTAGCAGGAGTCGTTGCCGAGGTGGGCGAAGGCGTGTCGAAGTTTAAGAAGGGAGACGAGGTTTATGGCGACATTCTGGATGCCAGTGAAGGAGACCTGAAGGCGTTGGGCACTCTGGCTGAGTACACGGTGGCGGAAGAGCATCTGTTGGCGTTGAAGCCCAGCAATTTGTCTTTTGAGGAAGCCGCCAGCTTGCCGCTTGCGCTCTTAACCGCGCTGCAGTCGTTCGACACCGTTGATTTTGAGAAGGGGCAGAGCGTGTTTATTGTGGGAGGCGCCGGCGGCGTGGGCAGCCTGGCGATTCAGTTGGCAAAGCATGTTTTCAAAGCTTCTAGAATTGTATCGACCTGCAGCACGGGGAAAGTGGAGTTTGTGAAAAGCCTGGGGGCAGATCTGGTGGTGGATTATACCAAGCAGAGTTACGAGCAAGTAGATGAGAAATTCGATTTTGTTTTCGATACCATAGGTGATGAGCTTACAATTTGTAAAACTTTTGTTCCCACAAATATTTTTGTATGAATTTTGAAGAAAAGGTTCTGAATCATTTTTGTTTACAGGCGATTCGTTTAAGTCTCATGTGGTTGCAAAAGAGGATGGTAAATTTGTGGATATTGCACCACCCCCTGTACATCCGAGAGCAGTGCACCTAATTGTGAAGCCCCGAGGCAGGAATCTGGAAAGACTCAGCAAATATATAGAGAGCGGGAAACTGAAGCCTGTGATTGATCCAAAGAGTCCCTTTGCGTTTCCTGATGTTGTGGAGGCATTCAAACACCTGGAAAGCGAACGAGCCAGAGGAAAGATTGTCATTTCCCCAATTGAATGAGCCACGTTTGTTTCAACGCGTATAATGTTATGATAAAAGGGAGTTGTTGACTTGCGCCTCTAGGGTGCAACGGTAATGTGGATGAAATAGAAAGCACTTTTATTATTTTTTGTTATATGAAATTCTATAAAATTCATATTTAACATATGTAAAATTAATAAAATTTTATTTAAACAAAATAAAATTATTAACAAATAGGATGGGGTTTTTTATTTTTTAGGTTGTTATATGTAATTAATTTATTTTAAAAAATAAGTTTAAAAGAAAAATTTGATTTAGTTTTAAGAAGAGAAATGTTCACATGCATAATATTAACTTTCTCAAATTTTATATTATTGCTCACATATATTATTTCATAATTTAATAATTAATCATTTAAATAATCTTTAAAAATCAATAAAATTAAATCACACTATCAAATCTAAAACAAATATATTTTATCAACACAAATCTCATAATAATACAAAAGATAATTTATTCCACAAAATGAAAGTATTAAGATTATATTTAACCATGTTCATCAAATTTTATTGCAAATAAATTTTTCCATGATAGCAATCATTATATTAAGACTATATGTTGAGAAATATTGAAGGTGGGTGTTTATCTTCTATCACTATTTTGGGATCCATCATTACATTGAGACTCTACATTTGGATATGCAAAATATGGCTTTAAGATGGGTGTTTTTCTTGCACCAATATTTAAAGAATTCAATATAATATTATATTAATTATATTTTTTGGGCTTCTGATCTTAAAATTATTTTTGGGTTATAGAATTGTAAGTTATATCTTAACATTGAAAACCAACTTTGTGTAATTTAAAAGAGAGAAAAATTATTTTGTAAGAGAGTGAGTTTTATTTAAAATTAGAGTGTAATTTATAGTTTATTATAAATTAACCATTTTAATACTTTTAAGTTTAAGAAATGCCCACATAAATACTTCAAATTGAATATTTTTTTAATATTAAATGACCCTCGATTATGATTAAATGTCAATGGTGGGGTTCCACATGAAATGAACACAAAATTTTCACCAATGTTCTTGCATTAATCGCCCACTTTATTTTACTCCCTATTATATGAAAACTTTTGAATTTTTGCAAACCATTGAATTAAATAATATGGTATAGTATAGCTTAGCTATTAAAACTCTATCTATTTGGTACAACCAAATCTCTTCACCACTAAAGTGGATGAATCACAATTAGATGGTTTTAAATGTATGCCTTGTTTGATTTTTCCAAGGCATGAATTCAAATAGTTATATTTTTGAGTTACCATTTTAAGTTCTTATTTTTACTTCTAAAAATACTTAAATTATGGTTTTATTTAATTAATTTTGGTTTTTTTCTATTCAATATAACCTGGATGGCACAGGTATGTAGGCTTGGGCATTGTTTTACAATATTCCTTTTTCACTCTTATTGTTATAAATCCAAACCTATATAAAATATTATTATGATATTATTTTCAAGTTGCATGCAACTAGTAAAATGTATATTAAATATGAATCTAAACTCTATGTAATATTGGAGCTCGGTGAAAAAGGTGGAAAATAAATCTCTTCTAACTAACATTATTGCTTGTATAATCAATATTATCCACTATATACTACTAACATGTAGAGGATAAAAAGTTAAAATTAACTTAACTTACAATGTTTACATCTATTGAGGAGGGGAATTTTGTTTTCATTCTCAAATGTCATATTAAATAACTTGTATTGGTATTGTGAACTATAGAAGATAATAACACATAAAAAGAAAAATCTCAAAAAAATATTTTTTGTTTCCCTTTGTTATTAAAAACATAGTAGTTTGTTGAGGTAAATCATCTAGTTGCTCAAAATCTAAATAATTTTGTTATTTAGGTAAGTCTAAATATACCTAAGGAAAATGTAAATAATTCTCTTCTTACTATTGTTAGTTAAAATGTATGGATAATTCATCATGTTAATGTGACCTCAATATTTCAACCTCATTTTTTTAAAAGAAATTAACCAAAACAAACATCCTAGTGCTAACAAAAAGTTATAAGATAAAATTCCAATAAGTTATTCATATTTTTGATGAATAAGTGTCTATATTATTATAAATATAAAATAATTTTGCGTATATTATAAATAAAGGTGGGTGGAAAAAGGTCACACCCTTAAATTTCGTACAATGCTAAAGCCCTAAGCATAAAAAAACATAAACAAGGTTTCCTGGAAATGAGAACAATAGTAGAGGGGGGAGGAGGAAGATCCCAATCATTTGATTTACCTCATACATTAGCAAGGATTAGAGTGTTCGTGAGAGGTTCCCACCTACCATTATTTTTATCTTTATCTTCTCCATTTATAGCATGAGTAGGTAAAATTGCAAGAGCTAGTCAATGAAACTTGTTGGAATCAAAATGGCTAGAAGTACCACTAGTAGGCTACCTAGAAGTTCCTCCCATAGGTGGAAGAGATACAAAGCATTGAAGAGTAGGATATGACCATCCTTGCTAACCAAGATCCCTTCTTGCAATAAAGGGAGAAGCCTAGGTTTGAGTCTCCTGGTTACCTTGAATAGATAGGCTACATCTATGATGGTGCCCTTGAGAAAGCAAGTGTCCCTTAGAGGGAGAGGGAGATAGAGAAACTTTGGAAACAACATAAGGGGAATTTCACCTATGGTTGAGGAGTACCTATAAAACATCCACTTCAAGTGCAATTTTGTTATCTTGTGCTTGAATTTATAGAAAACTTTAAAATAAATGATTTCTTTTGTATAAAGTGAAACATAATGATCAACATAACAATTGGTAAAAATAGTTTAATTTATATGTCTCCATATTGTAAGTAGAATAAATCTCCACCTTAAAAGAATGCTATATTTGGTTGAACTTGTGAGGATGCAAGGAAAATTGAACCCTAAAAGATACATGTTCCATAAAAAATGTTTAGGTTTAAAGGGCTTTAAAAACCATGAATCTAGGTCCAAACATTGTAAGCTTTAGGAAAAAACTATAGAGGGTGTTTGAGACTTTGCTTGCCCAAAAAATGGGAAAAAAGGGTTGAGGATTCTCAAATGAGATAACCTAGAGCCATCAAGAAGGCCTTGGAAAAGAATACACTAGGAAAAGTATGTTTTTTCAGGTTCTAGAATTGTCAACCAAATGGTGTAGAATCTACATTACAACTAGCAACTATAAGTGTCGTCATTGATTCAAAGTGGCAACCATGGGAAGGGAGGAGAGATCCAAATATATCCTTGCCACGATGTCATTTTAGAAAGTAGTGTTTGGATACCACTTGGATTTTTATTTTCTCCATGATAGAAGAATTGTGGAAGCTTTGGAGAAAAGGTCTTACAGAGTTCTATATACTTTTTATGAAATCTCAAGGCACAAAACCAAGGAAAAATCATTAAAGGGAGATTGTGACATTGCAAAATTGGGGACAACCAAATATTCTATTGGTTAATAGAAAGACTACATAATTTAGAACCATTCTAGAGAAGCCAATGCTTTATGGGTAAATGCAAGAAGATGAGTCCACGAAACATGGAATTTTTTTCCTTAGAAAAAAACTCAAAATCAGCTTCAAGAAAACAAGATCTCATTTTTTAATAAATCGGATCCCACTTTGAAAATTTTCAAAAATAGTAATTTCAATTTTTGGCAATTTTCAAAATGGGATCCCATTTCGTAAAAGCATAAAAAAATATTTTTTTATGAAACGAGATCTCGTTTTTTTAAAATATGAATTTTTGGTTGGGTTTGTGCTTTGTTTCTTGGTTTGGGAAAAGCATTGGGGATTTGAACCTAGGCCTTCAACTTGGTTTGACCTACAAGTTGAAGGTCTTGACAATGTCACAAAAAAATAGTGAGTTTAGACATATGGCTGCAACTTTTTTTGTAAAATGAATTGCACGAAAACATAATTTAGACAATTCTTTTCAATTTAAAAAAAATGAAAAAATGATAACTTTAGGTCATCTTATGCATGATGTACACGACAATTTTTCAAAACAACAAATATAGCTAATAAAAATTTAACAAAAAAAACATTTAAAAAAAAATTACAAAAAAATAGTGAAAACATGCTTTAATGAGTTACAAATCTTTTCCCAAAAGGATTTATAATTTAATACGGTAATTTAGGTCAAAATATGGATGATGTACATGTGCATGGTATGATGTAAAAAAGTGACTTTTGAATAGTGGTTTTTAGAAATTCCTATTGAAAATTAATTTGTAGCATATGGGTATTAAAATAAATTACATATTTGGAAACTAGGTTGTAAGTAAGTTACATTTTATGATTAGTGACTTTTCAAGATTCCATCTCTATGTGCTTCAAATTTTAAGGTTAAATATTTCAAATTCTAAAAATCAGGAAAATCACTTCCACGCTAAAAAGTGGACTCAACTTCTTGCCAACACCTTTATGACCCCTGCTCTCCAAATTAATTTTTATCACAAAGGTCCCTTGGATCTATTTCAAATGATGCCAAATCCAACATTGAAAAGATTAAGGAGACAAAAAATAGAAGTATGAGAGATATTTATGATCAAAATGGTGAGGATTGTTGAAGTGAGCAACCAAGATCTTCAATCTACAACACCAAATAACATCCACAAGAAATAGAGAGAAGCAACAATGGAAGATTTTATTCCACCAAACAAAAATTGCAATATGATACAATATGATCAAATACTCTACAATGCAATGTATTGTATGCTAGAGATGTCTTACTTATAAAGGCAAGGATGAGAGATATGATAAGATAAGATCATGACAAGTGTCTTAGTCCTCTCACATGAGACAAATAACTCATAACTACCTAGGATAATATAAATTCTAGATAAGACAACTATGACTTGTCTAGAGAAGACAACTAAGACTTCTAGAAGAATGCTTATATCCTAAGTAAGTTCAAGTAACATCTAAACTAAGTCTCCTAAGTCCCTAGTAAAGAATTAACTAGGTACAATAATTTATTCACACGAACAACCTCCCTTAAGTGAAACCACATATTCTTTTGGTGCATGTAAAATCTAAAATTAAAATTATTAATAACCACATATTCATTTGGTGCATGTAGATTACTCAAAATCCACTTACAAATGAATGAATCTAAAAATTAGTATAAAATAATGTCTCTTAGCTTTTTCCATGAATGAATTGAGCTACCTAGGAGAAAATATTAAGTACCAAGATAGTAATTCATCACAAAGTGAAGAAAAAAATAAATTACATGCAACATCATCATGCATTATACCCAAACTGCTTAAATGATCTTATCAAGTTCTTTTTTTTTTTGTAGTTTAGTAGCCTCTCAATATCCCTAGGAATATAATTGATATCATTGGGAATGTAAAGAGTACTACACCCAAGATAGTAAAATCCCATCATAACTAAACCAAAGGAAGTAAGGTGTCCACCTTTTAGGAGATGGAACTAAACCTATTTCATGCACTTTAGTTCATTAGGAAACCTAGATTCCTCAATCAAGTGACTTGATTGAGGAAGGGACTAGGCGTTCCTTGGTGTGATTAATTGGGGGTTGACCATTAAATGAAGCTTCAATGGAGAAATGCAAACACTTATGCACAAAACCATAGAAACTTGAAAACATGTAATCAAATTGATAAATAGAGAGAAACAAAAAAGTACCCGGAGAAGTGAAGATGTATAAAAAGATCTCAAAAACCTAAAAATTTGTTGTTTTGAGGTGCACTAGAACTGATATTCCAACTTGGGAAATTTAGTCTTACTACAAGAATCTAGGTAGAATCTGGAATCTTTTGGTGAATGTTCAGGATCTCCAAAAAAATAGTAAAAAGGGTATACTGGGACTCATATGCCCAATAGGGAGATTTAGTCCCAGTACTAGGGTTTGAATAATATTTTTGTAGTCTTCCAGTGATCTTTTGTAGCTTTTTTCTTGTTTGATCTTCAAGTCCAAAATTCAAAATTCTGGCCTATAGGTTAGTTTCCATGAAGGTGACAACTTCTTGACAACTTTTGCAACTTTTTCATCAAAGGATTTTCAAGCTCTAATTCACCTAAATCTATAAACATATGTCAAGAGAGAAAAATGTTGTTTTGTTAGAGAATGGGGGTTTGCCTTGGTCAAACCATGTTTGGTAATTAAGCCTTGAAATGAAATAGAAAATAATGACTTGGAATGATGAATGAATAAATGCAATGTTGCAACTCACCAAACCCTTGAAATAAAGGCTTCAAAATTTTGTGAAATGGCTCTAATGGATATGGATCTTGACTCTTGATTGAATGCTTAAATATTTTTCTTGAATGCTTGATTGAATCATGAAAACCTACATCACAAATGTTAGCTCAAAAACACACATGATGCATGAAGAATTTGACATGATGCTTGAATCTTGAATTGATGCTCCAAAATGCTTGATATTCAACTCTTGAATGTGCTTGTAAGTGCTCACTTGAATTTTCTAGATGACTTGTAAAATTCCTAGGAGAAATTATGTGAAATAATGTTGTTTTTATACTTGTTTATGTCTAATTTCTTAAAATTACAACACTATAAGCCAACATCAGATCTAGGATAGTAAATCCTATAATTTGATTTAAAATAGGTCCAAGTTAAAGCGGGACTCATACGCTAGGTTGGGTGTATGAGTCTCGGTGGCTTAAACCTGGGGCACAAATTTTAAGAAGTGTCTTATTCAATGCAACATTTAAAATTAGGACCTGAGACCTAGGTGGGACCCATACACACAAATGGGCATATGAGTCACAGATCCCTAGATCTGGAACACATAGCCAAAAATATTAGATTATGATTTTCCATTTGTTGAATGTCAGGATTGTCCTAAAAAAATAAATTTAATTAGGCTTTTGGATGCAAAATAGGACCAATTAAGGCATAAATTAACCAAATTTTAATAGGGAGTGGCCCAAACAAGTGTGAAAATGTAAAGGGATAGATTTTTCACGCTACATTTAGCCCCCACTTTAGTGAGAGGGTGACCTTGTGCAAAACTCACACTAAAGTAGACAAATTCACATCAAGAGGGGTCCAAGTGTACCAATGCTAGTGAGATAGGGTCCAACAACAATCAAGAGGGATGATCAAGCCCACAGGATTGAGATCTTATGTCAAACCAACATATGCAAAAAATATAACACACATGTTTATAATGTATGAAGCAACAACAAGATACAAATATACACTGCTAAAGACATTAGGAATAAAAAGAAAAAGGGGTGGATCAAGCCTCAACTATTTGTCCAACATGATGTAGATCAAGCCTTAGTTGTTTTTCCAAAAAAATGGTTAGAAGTGGAACATGATTTCCACTATGCAAACAAAATGCACACTCACACAAACTAGTGGAATCCGATATCCACTAGGTGAGCCCCCAGTGAGACACATACACACACGATCAGTATGTGCCCACAAAAACACGAAGTGCTATGGGAAAGTCATGCCTATGGTCAACTCCCATACGTACTAACCATACCAAATCTATCCCTCTAATAACTTCAATAAGGTGCCACAAAATGAAACTTCGAGCTTATGAACAACTTGCAAGTAAATATTTGTTCAAAGGGACTTTGCTTAGTTCATGTAAGGTCTCTTCTTAGCGAACATCGTGCCTTATGTCTCCAAGAGAGGAAAAATCAAAGAAATATCATGCTCTCAGAGGAAATCAAGCCCAATGACATGACCAAGAAAATGGCACATCGTAAGAAGAAAGCAAATCACACAATGAAACATGAGAAATGTCAAAAGATAATGTGACTGTATGCCCCCACTTTAAAGTGATTTCTAATGCCATTGTTGTGAGAAATATACTTTAAAGTATCCAATGAAGAATACATGAGAGCTTATTCGAAAAGCCCTCTACCAAGTCATATTTTTCCAAATGAAACTACATCATGAATAAAGGGTTTCCCCAAAATTGTAATGCTAAACATAGAAAAAAAAGTACATCACATGCGAGACAACTTAAGACATGTCATCCACATCCCAAGCTTGCTCCTATATATGCATGGAAGGAAGTCAACTAGCCAAAGAGACAACAAGAAGTGCCATATGAGGACAAGGCTACCTAAGCCCATGTCCCCACTTAGTACAAGATAAGGATGAGCTAAGATGATTGATGATAAACACGATAGAATGCTCTTGTAAATGATCACTTGAATGCTCATAAGATCACTTGAATTTGCTAGATGACTTGTAAACTTGCTAGGAGAAATTATGTGAAATAACTTTGTATTTATACTTGTTTATGCCTAATTTATCAAAATTACAACACTACAAGGTGACATCAAATCTAGGACAATAAAATCTTGCCAAGAATTTGATTTAAAATAGGTCCAAGTTAAAGTGGGACTCATATGTATGCCAAGTTGGGAAAATGAGTCCCAATGGCTTAAACTTGGGACACAAATTTCAAGAAGTGTCTTTTTCAATTCAACATTTAAAATTTCCCAAGACCTAGGTGGGACCCATACACCAAAATGGGTGTATGAGTCCCAAATCCCTAGATCTAGAACACAACCAAAAACATTAGATTATGATTTTTCATTTGTTGAATGTTGGGATTATCCTCAGAAAAATACATTTAATTAGGCTTGTGCATCCAAAATAGGACCAACTAAGGCATAAATGAACTATATTTCAATAGGGAGGGGCCCAAAAAAGTGTGAAAATGTAAAGGGATGCATTTTTTTACACTACAATAACCAATAAAAAAACAAAATAAATCATACTATGCCCTACTTATAGCACCATAAATGTTGACCAACAAAACTACACATGCTATTCTTAAGAGTTTACAACAAACTCCTTTCTTGAAAGGAAAAGAAAACCTACCCAAAGTCTTAATCTTAACAAGTTAGATCTATGCAAGGTGTTGGATCTAAAAAAATTATCTTGCCAAAACCCTAAAAGTAAGCTCAACTTCTAAGGCTAGGGAATGCATAACTTAAGACATTGAGCTATCACTTATGCTCAAGCAATGATAGTTATGGACTAATTTAGGAGGAAGAGTAACGCCTTAATCTTTAGGCTCTATTATTCCAAAGGGGTGTTCCTAAGGTTAGTGTTTTAGATGCAACAAGACTCAAGTATACACCATACTCTATCCACCAAAGAATTCCAAATTTTTTCACTAATTTTTATTGTAATAATTGACTATTAAGAAAAACCTCTTATAAGCAAATAACACTTCATACGTGAGACTAAGTATATACAACTTATTTCTCAAAAATATTTATTTGATGATCTATGTTACCCTTTATGCATGACTATAATAAATGACCATAAAACACACCTCACAAAGAATAACACTTGAATAGCCCTCATAAGATTGCAACATATTTATAAAATTGAGATATGTAGAATGAGGAAAAATAAATAACAATGAAGGATTAAAAATATGATGTATTTTGATGAAATTTTAATTACTTTTCCTTCTAAATTGATGCTTACTCCAATGGGGAAATAGAGTTTAGACTAGAAAAGGCAAGAAAACTTACATAATAATACAATACATCTTGATGTGCATTCATGTACAAGCCACAAAGATAAGAAGCCTTGCATATAAAAAGGATACTTACACATCCACTATAAACAGAAGAGTTCACATATGTTGAATTAAGGATTGTTCAAAGGAGTACTAGAAACACTTTATATCCCTATCTACTAAACCAATCCACATAGCAAACATACTAAGAAATGTGATATGTGAAACATAATAATTTTCAATTTCATAGGAACTTCTAGTTAACAATGAATACACATTTAATACAAAGAATCATGCATATAATAAGTGTAAAAAATAAAAAATCTTACAAATTATTCAAGACGGGAAAATTCTAGGTAAGAACAACCCACTGCCTTAACAAGATTCAATAAATGTATATTGCGCTACCTAATCGCACAATAGAATTCCAAGACTTATGTTCACTATCATTAAGAATATACATTTTGAGGAAGAACTGGCTCTTCATAACCTTGGGGGTTGAATTCTACCACTCAATATAGAATTGTATTAGAAAGAGGTCAAATACGACAACATTAGCTAATGGCTTGACATGTAAGGAGTAACAACTACCAAAATAAAATATTGATTGAACTAAAATCATGTCTCGAGCAAGCCTTTTTAATACCTTGTGAGCCTTGGCTTGCAAGTTGCTCCACTTGTACCAAGGTAATTGATCTTGGGAGCAGCTAGTGTTAGGGTGGGAAAGACCCATTTTATTGTGCATGAAAAACCAAGCCTCTCTTTCACTTGTCCAACACATAGGAAAAGAACCACATTTATCATGTGACATCTCGATCATGTTGAAATCCCTGGACATAAGATCCAAGTGGCAATAGGAATTGAATCAATGATCTAATGCCAGAGGGAAGATATTTCAACAATATCATTGGAAGTGTAAACACTAATCACCTCCAAGGAATGAGCATTGACATTGGATAGAGTCCATACAACTCAGTTGGTGGGGTCACATCTATGATCAACCATACGTTGGTGCCACATAGGGGAAAGAAAATGTGACAACCCCGCTATAACCAACCTCATGATTAGTTCAAACAAAAAAATTGAAGCCCAACATGTTGTAAAAAGAAAAATCTTGACACTTTAACGTCTTGAAGGTAAAGAATGAACTAAGTTCTAAGAACTCAAAATTATATTTCCCAAGAAGGTTGGTGAGACCTCACATAGTTCAAGATATATATTTCATTTAACAATCATCCATAGACATCTATGAAATATGTGTACTTTATTTCTTAAATTAAAAGTTTGATGAGATATTATATTCATAAACAAACACATTTTAGAAAAAAAACAAAAAAAATATTTTTTATAATGTAATAGTAATATAATATAAAACTACTTAGTCAAAACAAAAAAATCAAACATTTTAAAAGTAAAATTAAAAAACATAATATAATAATCAAATAAATATATATGAATGTATTTTATATAAATTATATTTAAGATATATATAATTTTTTTTTTTTTTCCAAAGACTCAAGAACAACCCACCGCCTTAACAAGATTCAATGTGGAAGTATCTAAATCGCGCGATAGAATTCCATACGTTTCCGACAAAGATCTTTTCAGGAGTTTTTTTTTTTTCTGAACTGCTTTCTTTCTTTCCCATGTCGTCACAGCTTATGTCGACGATGGGAGAGAGGAGGAATACTATGAAGTGTCGACTCGTTCCTTTGCTTCATACCATTCTGAAAACTGTGTTTGGTTGGCAAAGAGATCAGCTGTTGTAAGTAAACATGTTGAAGGCATGGTTTTACAATGAGTATGGATCTGTAGACGTCCTGCAATTTGGGGAAATCCAAGTTCCAAGTGCAGGGCCCGGCCAGGTTTTGATTAAAGTTCACGCAATTGCTCTCAATATTGTGGATTACAAGATACGACAATATGGTGCCCTGCGTAGCGTAGATGCCACGTTTCCAGTATACTTGAACAAAATCTCATCGATTTGTGGTTTAAATTTTTGTTTTGGATTTCATTAATTAGAAGTAGATAAATTTTCCCCTTTTGTTTGGGTCTGGTTTGCAGGTGGTGTCGAGGGCTGACGTCGCAGGAGTCGTTGCTGATGTGGGCGACGGTGTGCCAAAGTTTAAAAAGGGGGACGAAGTTTACGGCGACCTTGTGGAATCTATAGAGAAAAACCCTAAGCTGGTGGGTTCTCTGGCTGAGTACACCGTGGTGAAAGAGCATCTGTTGGCATTGAAGCCCAGCAATTTGTCTTTCCCGGAAGCCGCCAGTTTGCCGCTTTCACTCTTAACCGCCCTGCTGGCGTTTGACACCGTTAATTTTCACAAGGGGCAGAGCGTGTTTATTGTGGGAGGTGCAGGTGGCGTGGGAAGCCTGGCGATCCAGCTGGCAAAGCAGGTTTTCAAAGCTTCCAGAATTGTTTCCACTTGCAGCACGGGTAAACTGGAATTCGTGAAAAGCCTTGGAGCAGATCTGGTGGTCGATTATACCGACCAAAGTTACGAGCAAGTAGATGAGAAATTCAATTTTGTTTTTGACACTATAGGCAAGTTTACAATTTGTTTTTGTCGTTCACCCTAATATTTTTGTTTGCATGAATCAGAGAGGGGTTTGAAGTAACGGATCTGATTTTATTTTTCAACAGGCGAATCGTCCAAGTCTTATGTGGTTGCAAAGGAGGAAGGTAAAATTGTAGACATAGCGTCATTTCCCCACATCTGAGAGCAATGAATGTGGGTATCAGTTAGCCCCAAGGTAGGAATTTGGAAAGGCTCGGTGAATATATAGAGAACGGGAAGCTGAAGCCTGTAATTGATCCGAAGAGCCCGTATGCATTTTCTGATATTGTGGAGGCATTCAACATCTCTAGAGCGGCCGAGCAAGAGGAAAGATTGTGATTTCCCCCATTGAATGAGCGGTGTTTGTTTCAAGGCGTAGAATGTCGTTATAGAATAAGAGTGACATAGTCGGCGATTTCCTCTTATCTGATAAAAAGAGAGCAGCTGACTTGAATACGCAATGGTTGTGTGGATAAAGTTGAAGGGACTTTTATTATTTTTTGTTATATGAAATTTTATAAAATATATATTTAACATATGCAAAATTAATAAAATTTTATTTAAACAAAATAAAATTATTATCAAATGGGATGAGGTTTTAATGTGTTATATGTAATTAATTTATTTTTTTTGTAAAGTTTAAAAGAAAATTTTGATTAATTTGATTTAATTTTAAGAAGAGAAATATTGGCACGCATACTATTTAACTTTCTTAAATTTAATACTATTGTTCACATATATTATTTCATAATTTAATAACTGATCATTAAAATAATCTTTAAATATCAATAAAATTAAATCGCACCATTAAACCTAAAATAATACATTTTATTAACACAAATTTCATAATTATAGGAAAGGTAATTTATTCTAGCAAAATGAAAGTATTAAGACTAGCAATCACACCTTGGTGTGCAATGGGTATGCCAAAGAAGTGTGGAAGGTCAATTTGGATTTTTATTTTTTGGCATATAGTTGTGTAGTACATGAGGTCAATTTGTAGGCCATTTAGAAAATGATGTTTATGCAACAAAGGTATCAATTGAGAAGTCTGAATTGAGAAGTGATAGCTTCAAATCAAATATGCATCCACGTATAGAGATCCAAACATGACTAAAACAAAACCTTTGAATAAAAAGATAATCAAGCTCCACTACCAACAAGGTCATGTTATGTTTGCAATACAAAAAGAGAGAGAGAGAGAGAGAGAGAGAGAGAGAGAGAGAGAGAGAGAGAGAGAGAGAGAGAGAGAGAGAGAGAGAGATAGAGAGATAATGTGAGAGGGAGAGATGGATAAAGATAGAAGATAGAGATAGGAAGTGATATATGGAGAAAGAGGTAGAGAGAGGGATAGATATAGGGGTAGAGCTCGAGATGGAGAGATAACATGATAAAGATAGAGGGAGAGTTACAGATAACTCTATATAGAGAGGGAGAGGGAGAGGGATATATATATATAAGGTGAAATACAAAGATAGAGATTGATAGGGAAAGAGATAGAGAGATAGAGAGATCGAGATAGGGAGATAGAGGTAGAGAAAGATATGGATAGAAAGGGATAGAGAGAGAGGAGTGAGAAGGAGATAGAGATATAAAGTATGAGATGGAGGGAATAAGAGAGAAAGAAAGAGAGAGAGGGGGGAGGGGAAGAGAGCAAAGGGGGAGATGGAGAAAAATTAATCGATAGAGAGGGAGAGAGGAAGTGATATAAATGGAGGAAGATATAGAGACATAGAGACAAATAAGGAGAGAAATAGAGAGAGGTATAGATAGAGGAAGAGATAGATAGGGAGGGAGAAAAATAGAGAGGAGAGAGAAGTAGAGAGATGTAGAAAGAGAGGGTGATAGGGATAGAAAGATGGAGAGATTGGGATAGAAAGAGGAGATATAGAGATAGATATAACTTGGAAAAGATAGAGGAGGTGAGAGAGAGATAAATATCTAGAGGGAGAGATGGAAGGAGAGAAGAAGAGGGAGAGGGAGAAATAAAGATAGAAAGAGGGAGACAATGATAGAGGGGGAGATGGAGAGATAGAAAGAAACTAGGGAACGACACAAAGAGGAAAAATAGTCACATGGAAACATGGATGTCAATAATTGCAAAACAAATCAACATGAATGCCATGCATTCAAACCACCAAGGAATGCATAGAGGTTCATTCCACGAGAAATTTAAATGACAAAAATAAATAGCCCAAATTATTTTCATTTGCTTTCATCTCCTCTAAAATAGTTTGAGCTATCGATCTCAAAAATTAATCGAGCTTTGTTTAGATAGGGAACACCTTTGGCATAACAAATAAAATTATTTTTTTAATTGAAAGCAATCTCTTAGTTTCATGCTTCCATTCAAATAAGTGAAAAAAATTAATACAAACATTGTTGCAAATTAAAAACAATACTCAATACAAGACCAAAATCTACAATTTTGAGCTACTTGACAATACAAAGATTTTAAATTCGACAATAACAATTTAACCCTCAACACACAAAAGAAGACATCTTAATAAATATTTGTCAATAAAATAGGAACATGATACATTTTATTGAACAAATAATAAATTTTGGATGACAAGAACACTTGATGAATAGTAGCTTTAGCAATATGCAAGCATAAGATTTTCAATCAATACAACTAACTAAAATATATATTTATTTATATTATTTACAAAGCTGCTACATGAAAATAGGTGAAATACATTGACTATGGACTTTATGACTACTTGATTTGTAAGTTTTATTAAAAATTATATGATATCCAATACTTAAAATATTACATCTAATTGTTAATTTGACAAACAATTAAAATAATTACACTTTATCTTTCACTGTTTACCTCTCTCACATGACAAATAGACTATCTAAGAATAGCCGACTCCAAACTATAAATAAAGGATGCTAAGAATAGTAAAATTTTAAAAATAACAAACTAAGAATATCTTCTTATTTTTGAAATTGACAATGAACTATTTTTAATGAAGGCTAAAAATAGTTTTTTTTTTCTAAAAATATAATTCTGGACGATTCTAATGAAATTTTCATGTAAATTTTGTATTCTAATAAAATTTAGCAAACTTCTTGAGACTCCAAAACTTTAACAATTTGATATTTTTATCTTTTCAATCTAACAACTCTTCAATATCCCTATAAACTAATAGACTTGCTAAGAAACAACGGCCCCCTTTCATTTTCTTTATATTCCAATTACTAAACATACTTTTGTATTCACTTACATTGAATATATATATCCCCTACTCAATGCATGATATAAAAATTAAAAAACAATGTACTTTTTGACATTTTAGAAGTGATAGTCAGAACAGAAAAAGTCACTCTTAGAGCTTGAATTGGAATTAGACTTAGAGCACACTTTTACTGAGGTTTGTTGATTTTTAATAAGTAGCGGTCTATTTGATAAAGTTGCACCAAACTTTCATAAAATGTGTGCTCAAGTCTAATTCCAATTCCGACGTAACTTCCTCACTTTGATGGAGACCTTTAGGCTCTAAGTAGGAAATTATTGTCCTATTCTATTTTCTAGGGCCTTTTGTTGTCATCCTTTATTCACTCTAGCACTATTCACTTATGTTTGCTAGGTCATGATTTTGTCTTGAGCTAACTTCCACATTTTCTTTGCTGACTGGCGATGACCTTTTCTGAGTTGTGTTTCGTAGTTTACTATCCAATTTTTCTAATGGTGTGATTTTCTTGACTTTCCTATAGCTTATAAATGAGCAAGGGAAAAATTGTTTTCTTTTTTTTAATATGTTGAATATTTTAATGGGTTGTGAGGGTGTGTGGTGGGTAGGTAGCATTCTATAAAGAAATTCATGTGACTTGTCTCTACCACCACATTTTCTATGCATGTAGGGAGCTCAGTAATCTAGTAGCTCTAAAACACCAATATTTTTAGATCTACTTTTCTTTTATTGTGAATAAATTGAAGCAACAACCATGGAGAGATTGTCTTGAATCTCTTCCCATATTTTCTCATCAACATTGTCCACATAATTTGTGTAGAATTGTAACATACCAACCCTTAATCGAAGGGTAATCTAGGGCCTGTAGGTTGTGGGGGGTGTTGAGAAATGATAATGGCAAACTCCTAGGTGAGTTGGCACTCCCATTGGGAACTTAGACCAATCACTATATGGAGGTGGAGGCTGCATTTATTAGTGTCAAATATGCTATCAGTAAAGGTTACTCCAAATTATGGGTTGAAGGAAATACTCTAAACATAATTAACTATCTATGTGGCACCCATCATCCAAGTTGGAATGTGGATTAGCTCATTAAAGATACTATAATCATGTTGTGATCTTGTGAAGAGACCTGCGTCTCTCACGTTTATCGAGAAGGAAACTCATTGGTAGAATTTTTTTCCAAAGAGGTTGTCAGTTTAAATGAGTTTTGTTCATGGGAGGAGGGATCAATCCTTCCCGAGAAAGCTAGGAGCTTATTGAAGAATGATGGCATGGGTTGATATGATGTAGCATTTAATTTCTAGTACCTTCTTCTTTCTTGCATGCTTTGTGGGTTTCCTTTTGCTCTCTTGCATTCAATTGAGTTTTTCTCACAAGGTCTTGGTTGTTTTGGTGTTGTCTAATATAGGTGGTGACACAAGAAGAATCGAGCCACATTCCTATGTGGGCATTAGGAAAAAGAAGCTTTGGAATATTTTATGTCATAGTAATTTCACTCCATTCTTAGAGAGGTTGCATGGGCATGACCCCAATGTCGTGGGGCAGTTTTTGTCTTACTGGCATAATCGTAGGCTCAAGATAAAAAGGCTAGAAGTGGAGATGAATGAGGCGCTAGTAGCTATAGTTACTAGGATGCTGATGGTTGGCAGTAAGTTTTTCAAGGACAAGAAAGGGTGATCCCACAATAGTGGTTTACAATTTTTGGCCAAACTGGACTCTGAAATTATTATTTTTAACTAAATATTCACATTCAAGCACCTATAACGGCTAAACCGTGAGGAATTTGAAGATGATGAAAACTAGAGTCTCGTCACATTTTGTCTGTAGATACTAAAACTATTTTTTTCAAAATTTTTGGAATTAGATTGCACTTCTTTTTCCATCTCCCACAAAAACTATTTTTTTTCAAAAAACAATATTTTTAAAAAGTGACGCACACCGTATAACACAACTTTTTTTCCATGAAGGATAAAATTCTAATTCTTTCAAATTTAGATTTGCAATTCCAATATATAGTGCTTCCACTTGGTTAGATAGTTTTTTATTGAATATTTTTTCTTTAATCATGTTTCAAAGTCAAACTAATTACAATTTAGACATAGCGCGACTGTATAATGCTTAACTTTTTTTGTATATATTGAAATTAAATTTTATTTTTTTTGTTGGATGAAGGACTTCAATATCTGGTGCACTCATATTTTTCAATTTTATTTTTGATAATATACTATTTTTCCACATATGCAGAACATAGACCTTCATTTTTGATGAAAAACCTATGTTTTAATAAAAATGAAAATAAAAATACACAATAATACCAAAACATATTAAAATTATATTCCTTGGATAGCTCATTCTTAGAAATACCTGATTCTTGTTGGTTTTGTGAAGACTCCTCCATTTTCATCCTCAACTCGAGCTTCAAAGCATAAAAATTTAGGTTTTTTTTGTGTTTCAGGGGGAGAATGAGGAATAAAGGGGGTTCATACGATCCCCTTGGGGTTCAAGTGAGCCACCCTCAATATGCATTTCCTTTTGTTATTTTGGGGAGGAAATGTGGGCTCAGTAATTAATGGGTTCACTTGAACCCTAGTTCGGGCAAAACCCTTTTGGGTTCAATCGAACTTGAAGGTTCATTTGAACCCCTAAAACCAACTTTTTTGCCATGGGGTTGTTTTTGATCAGTTTTCCTTCCTCCATCAGATTGTGAACCATTATTGTGGCTTCACCCAAAAATTAATGACGAAGCAATGGCCCAATTCTTCAAGGATAATGAGTGGAAGAAATTAATCAAAATGGAAATTTGGGCTTACAGGTGGAAATCCCTTAAGAAGATTTGGGCGAGTGTTGATGAGGTGCTTATGCGCTATGTGACTTTGGAGGGGAGGTTTACAACTATTCTTGATCATCACTTCACTCTCCTAAACCATTTTAGACATGGTTTGTTCATTTCTTTCCCATTTTTCCTGTTATTATCTATGGAGGTTTCTGTTTACATGCACCTGAAGAATAGGAGGGATCTCATCCTCCATGAAGGTCTAATTTTATTAATCATGGAGCATGTTAGGACTCTTCTCCCTATCCCTTCCATTAAGGGTAAGGAGAAGGATTTGAGTGATGTTTCTGAGTCGTTAGGCTTGGATGATGAGGAGGAATGGAATGAGGAGGAGGTGGATGTGTCTCTGGCCCTAGCGACCACATCTTTGAAACAAAGGAAATTGGGTAGTTCTAAGAGTAATAGGGTAGCCAAACACCTTTTCCTCTCTAACAGTGAGGACATGAAAGTGGGATTGGATGGGTTCCCTCCCAATATTGAGGAGGTGGTTGTTGGTTAGGGTGTTGTTGGTGGTGGTTTTGAGTTGGTGTCATAGGATAATGTTTTGAGCTTAGAGGACAAGGACAAGTCGTAACAGTTTTCTAAGCATATTGTAAACCTAAAGAGCAATGCCTTAGATGTGTTGGCCAAGGACCCCAGTGTCTCTTGTGAAGGAAAGGGTTCTGGTGAAAAGGCGGTGGTTATTAAGGACTCCTCGATGTAGGATTCACCCAATGTGGAGCCAGATGAGGATATTAAGTGTTTTGATGAGGATGGTTTTGAGAAGAAGAAAGCTAAACAGGAGCCTTTGAAGGTAAATCCTCTTTTTGAGGACTTTTCTTACCTTGATGATGATTCTACCTCTATGTTTGAATTGCTAGAAATGGCTAGGGCTGGGGCTACTGGAAATTTTAAGTTAGCTAAGTGGAATCTTCAAGAGCTTAATAAGATTAACATTAAAATTAGAGGTTTGAAGGAGAATTTGAAGATTGTTTTGAAGGAGTCGGTGTCATACATTCTTATTGATAGAATGGTGGACCTTGAGAGTTCTTTCCATGATTTCAAATCTCTATGTGAAGATAGATTGGCTACTTTGGAAGCCAAGATTTTGGGAACAAATGTAGACATAAAAAATCTTTTGCATGCATACCATATCAATGTGAAGAACAATGCAGACTTGTTGGAAGTCCTTTTCAAAAGATAAGTGAGATCATGGAGGATCAAGTTTATTTTTCTGAGATGATGGAGAAAGAGAACTTGGTTAAAGGAAAAGGAAAAAAAGGTGCTAAATATGATGATAAAGGACTTGATGTTAGAGGGTCAGTTGATTGGAAAAATTCCTTTGATGTTGAGAAGGAGTTGTTAGACATGATTGAAAAGCACAAAAGCCAAGAGCTTGAGGTGGCCAACACCTTGAGCAGTTTGAATTAGTGTTGTTCTCTATTTTTTGTTGGGTGTTGGTTTTTTTGTTGTTTTTATGTTGTTGGGTGTTGTTGTTAGCTTATTTTCTTATCTCTTGCGATGCACCTTTTTTTTGTAGTGTTTTTTGGCTTTTGGGATGTTGTTGGTGTCATTTTGATGTATTTTTTTAGCAACTCTAACTATATTTTGTTGTAAAGGGTTTCGGGTCCCTTCAAAACCGGATTTTCCCATATAATCAAAATGACCAACCATTAATGAAGTAAAAATTTATAAATTTACATCGTACAAGTAAATAAACTGAGTAACAAACCATTGCAATAAAAATAAAATTAGGTTTCTCTATTGAACAAGATGCATTACATAATACAACATGGTTTTCCATTTCATCATAATGAATTATAAATTACATTAATATACATGAATACATAAATTTACATAAATAGCTCAAAGAGCTTTAGAACAAATAGTTGTAAGATGGCCTAAGATCCTCCCTTTCAAATCTTGGTTCTTCTGTCACCTGCTGTGGAGGAGAATCATCACTCAGGTGCTTTTTTTCCAACCATGGACTTTTAATGCAGTTCCCCCCACATCTATCATTTGATAGATGGCCCTTCCCTTCAATGAAGAGATTGGTAGAGTAACTGATAACAACAACCAACTGAGAAAAGTGTTTTTTCCTACATAACTAGAACTTGTAATCCCATAATCTCAAACTAGCATGTAATACTAAATCACAGTGAACTAGCAGTGTAGTCTTGGTAGTCACACAATCCATAGTGGAGTCTCAAACATTACACTACTTTGGAAAAAGTGTTACATTTAGTATTCCTACTGAGAATAATCTATCACATACACTACTCAAGGGCCAATTTGACTTAGGGCTATCTTAAACTACACATACCTATATTGCACTTCAATGGATGTTTTGTCACCCTAGATTAACCTATCATCATTTTAATCTACTTACAATAAACCTACTTAACAAGTAAGTACACAAGCTCTCTCCCATACATGATTAACTATCCTAGCAGTAACACAAGCTTTTCTAGTTAAATCAATAACTTTGGATTAGTTTACCTTAAGTGCCTCTTGTATTCATTCATGCCTAGTGTATAGTATCTATGATATACACCAAACTCCTATTATGGAGTACTTACAAGAACAACATAAAAACATCATAAAAGCTTCAATATCATTTTCAAAGACACTCTCTAATACATCTATTGAACACACTAGAAAATACATTTCAAGCAATCATGGAAAACATATTATTTCAAAGTAAATAACAGAGAAGAAGAGATTCTCATGCATGTTATCACGTATCCAAATTAATGACAACAATGCATCCCTCTCTAATAGTAGTTAGCTTGAAAACCATATTCTCAAGAATGTCACAATAACTCTACCTCACAAGTTGATAGCTTACTAATCTCAAACACAACAGAACACTCATTATTTCTCACTCATAATATAAGACAAGTTTCTTTGGAAATAACACAAAAAATAATGAATTGCAAAAGAAGTGTAATCTCTTAAGAAAGAATGTATCCTCACTAATGAAATGGCTTAGCTATTTATACAGCATCCTAGCAACCTCATGGCCTATAGTTTAGGCATGTAAAAGGACAACAAGATCCATGCAAAGCAACACATGAAACTTAGCAATAAGGTGGTGACTTCCTAATCACATACTCAACATAAACACCTACAGTTTGGCTTGAAGCATTGATAGCTAAATCAAGACTTATTGAATCTGCATATGTTAAATTCAAATTGCTACAAATATAAGACATCTACAACAACTTTCATATAAAGGTGACACCAATTCCTTACCTCTATCCTTCTTGTTTGGCGTGATTTAACAACTACAAGAAACAATCAACTTTCATTTCTTAACAGCAGACCAATATTGATTTGCATATTGGATGAGTCGACTTAAGCGTTTGTTTCAATTGAAAAAATCAAAGGTTGATTTTTTCCAAGGGCATCAACCAAGTCTATGCATTTATATCGACACAAGCTAGCTCAATATCATACGTATTACAATGTCTGTCTATCGTGTAACAAAATGAGTGATAATTAGTTTCACCAATAGTCATAAACAACCTCATATGACTTCAAAGAATATAGTCATATCAACTATTTTCCACCTTAAATATCAGTCATAATTGACTATTACCATCTTTTATAAATCAACTTCTATCTAAAACAAATGATAGTCAATTTCTATTATCATATTTAATATGTTAAATATATATATATATGGGCATGTGCAGGATCATGGTATGCCAAAAAGTGGCAATGGAGAAAAAAATACGTGTTTCTACGACTCAAAAACGCGAAAATGCTGAGTTGACTTTATGTGGCTCGGGTGACTACTGAAGCAAAGCCCAAACCTAGATTTCAAAATTCGATATTTGAGCCAAATCAGATATCTAATCCAAATCGGATATCCGATTTTAGACACATATATATACTTCTATTTCAGCCTGAGTAAAACTCATTCTCATTCGACATTTGCTTAACCGCGGCAGGCGCACAGTGGAAAGTTGATTATGCAAATCAAATATTTGATTTGGTGCAAATCCATCTTCAAAAGGTTAGATTCTTGATTTTTTATTTCCTCTAATCAAATTTTCAATTAGATTTATGTAATTTTAGTTGATTTTTTTCAAAATAGGGTTTTTTGATAGATTTTTTATGAAAATTTTGAGTTTAGCATGGATTTTGATGAAAATTGAATGTTTGCAATGGATTTTGACTTAAAAATAGTGTTTTTTATGTATTTGGATTAAAAATTAGAGAGTTTTATAGATTTTTGTTAAAAACTAGGGTTTTTGTTTGATTTTTTAAAAAAACTAGGGTATTTGGATAATATTTTCATTTATATTGTCTAATTTTAATTAGATTGATTTGTTTTTATATTTAATCGGCATTATGGCTCTGACAATGAAAATGCACAACCACTTCACCTCCACCTCCTCCACCTCCACCTCCTCCACCTCCACCACCACCACCACCACCACCTCCACTACCTCCACCACCTCCACCACCTCCACAACCATCAATTCAAGAATTAATTTCTGAAAAATTGCAACAATTAAGGGGCATTTGAAGTTTATATGAGAGTCCCTCGATTATCTTCGATGTCAAACACAATGAAAGAAATAATTAAAAATATAGAAACCCTCTCCTCGCAACATAATGCCTTTCATTTGTGGTGAGAAGACATGAGAGAATATTATGCATGTGGATTGTCCTATGATGATGTGAAAGATCTTGGAATAACCAAAGCCCAAATAGCCTCTTTATTTGTTAACCCTCGCACTAGTTTGCCAGTTAATGTTAATAAAACAAAACTTTCTATAAAATGGTGCACTCATAGAGACATTGTAGAAATTTTTTGGGATCGTTGGTCTATGGTTTTTTTGAAACCACTGAACAACAATTGTGATATACCATTTTACTTTATAAAAAAATTATATGCTAAGTTTGTGTTAGAGCATCATGTCAATTACTTTGACATTAGACCCTTCCAGGGTGTTGGTGGAGGTATGCCCCAGGATAGACCAGGGGCAATTAGAGTAATACCCTGCCCATATGTTCCCCTCCCTCACCTTCCTCTGCCACCTCTAGTATACCATCCAGATATTATGCAAGATGCGGCCACACAGACTATCCACATTATTTACTCTTTGAGTGGTCTTTTGGTTTCGCATGCTTCTGTAGTAGCTCAGCCACATTCTGGTGATGTTGGTGATGGCTCGAGTGCTGCTGCATCATCCTCGTCAGGTCCACATATTTTTGTACCACATACTTGCTCCATGTGCCACCAAATATGCTTGGGTCCTCTTGTACAGACTATCGAGCATCCCTTAGACACTTCCGATTATGACTTCCATGATGTGGACATTATAGATCAGACGTAGGGGAGTGGAGCACACCATACAGAGTCCTCTCCTGCTAGAGAGGGGGACATTGGAATAGTGACACAGGTAAAATTTAAGTTGTGAATTCATAACTTCCATTTGTTTTTAAAAATGAATATTAATAAGAGATAGTATAATGTACTAATATTTATTTACATGGTCTATTTAACAGTTGATGTCCGAGGAGGAGCTAACACAAGTGATGGATAGCACCCTGAGGGCCATTTCATTTGTCCTGGACATGCACATAGTATATATTTTTGCACTCACTCATTTACATTTATTTATTATATACTTTCTTGTCCTTTGAATTGTCATTAAAATGAAATTATATAATAACTTATATGTTTATCTTATTTTCCTCTTGTAGGAAATACCTTATGTGAGCGAGGTACAACCTTGTCCAGATTATGGAAGTGTAATGTTGGATAAGGGGAAGGTAATTGAACTCAAATTTGATTGAATTAAGAATTTTAAGATCTTATATTGATTATACATATATCGACATAGATTGGTAGTTTCATATGTACTTGTCATTTTTATGTGCAGGGAATTATGAGTTATATGTCCTTGTTGACAAGTGACACAATGCCCAAAGCAATATGTATTGGAACACTTGAAGGAGTAGGTGTTGAAGCACCTCAAGGAGGAGGTGTCGAAACACCTAAAGGAGATAAAGAAAAAGATCAACCTAAAGAAGTATGTGTTCATTTTATTTTGTGTTTGGTATTTATATGTTCCTATTACTGACAATTGTATGCTAACTTGGATCACTTTTATGTTTTTTTTCACCTATATAGATTGAAATTACAAAAGATGGTTTGGTTGGTTCTTTGAGAGGGGCATATTCTAGAACTCCTGACCCTTTGAAGAGACGGATATTTTAGGTAATCAAGATTACAATTTTAGAGTTCAATTATAATTTAATGTATATTGATTTTGATGTTAATTATTGATTTTAAATTATATAGTATAACTAATCTCAATTGTGGTTTGACTTTTTCTTGTGCAGCTACCTTCAGAGGCAACGAGTGCTTCAAAGAGGCTCCATTTTGATGATCCACCAGTAATTTAGAATGAGATAGACATTTTGGCATGTAAATATTGAATAGATACCGAGATGACATATGCCACATATTGTAAAATTTTGTTTGAGTTGGCGTTGATGCCATTTTTGTATATGGACATACACTTGATTATTGGATAATTTGATATATAGAAGTTGACAATTGAAATTTAATTGCCTCCTCATGTGCATAGTTAAACTCTTTGAAATTTTAATCAAGTGAGCAATGGTTAAATATCTTGATGTACAATAGCATAAAAAGAATGGTTATATTATGCAGTTTATTCATATTGCTGATTACATTGTATTGCACATCTTTCAAACTCAAAGCATTACTTCACATTGCATAAGTAACAACTAGATGCTGATAGATGAAAAAATTTCAATTACAATATAGTTTTTACAAAGTCAACCTAAGCAATTATGCAATTACTTCACAATACATAACTAATAATTAAAAATTTATTCATATTATTGATTACATTGCATTACACATCTTTCAAACTCAAACCATTACTTCACATTGCATAAACATCCACTCCAAGCACCTATCCTTGATGTACCTTCCTTTTAGCTCAGTCAAATAAATGCTAGGCACCAATTTTAGTTAGTCTTGTCAGTCTAGGTGCCTATTCTCATCCATCATGCCACTCAAAACATCATTTTAGATCCTCCCATGCACCATTTTTACCTGCTGCTCACTGCTTCATGACTGCTAGGCACACTTTCAAAAGCCTCATGTCGCTAACTCACCTTCCAGTTAGGTGCATGTTTTGGCTAATGCTCTATAACAGACCTCTCCTTCTGCCACTTAACATTGATAAAGCATAGACCTAGGCACCCTTTTATGTATGCTTTGATACTACAAATGAATGCCAACTGACTTTTAGGTAACTTTTTCTCACTGTCATCTTTTGTTCAGTCCTATATTTCTACTATATCTGCCCTGGAATGCTTCTCAGTGGATTGATAAGTCACTATGACAAGATTAGATAGAAGTGACATACTAGAAAACTATGAAATGTGCAAGTATGAAAATTAAAATAAACAAAGAGTAGAACTTTATCTTTGAAGATACTTTAGCAGGTTGGAAACATGAATACCAATGCTACAAATAATTTTTTCTTTCACTTCCAAGCAAAACACAGCATGCTGAAACATTCCAACACAATGACAAAGGCATGTCACACATATAATGGAATCATCTTTATATATACACTAACACATACCTAGACTTTCAAATTAAATTAATTAACCCATGCAAAAACAAAATCACAAGAACTCAAGAGCACACAAATTAGTCACTCACACACAAACTGTAACCAAGCTAGCTTATGAGATTCAAGAAAATAGGTGTAATAAGAAAACCTTCACAGTGATTTAACTCCAAAAGTTGTTTTCGATCCACCAATTCACCAGAGTTTCCATCATTCTTTCCCTTTTCTTCATATTCCATAATAGGATATGGTTCTCTTTTCAACCCCTTTGCTCTACCCCTTTTCGTTTGATTTTGATCTTCTAGGTTCTTATTGTGTATGTTATTACTTGTATTTTCATTATTTTCCAGAGAGGGTGATGGTTCCTTCTTTGATGTAGTTGGCCTCCCTCTTTTAACCCCTTTCTTTCCCATTGCTTTTACTAGCATAGCTTCTGATTCTATAGTCACTATCAGGTTGAACAAGAGGAGCAAGTAAACAAACATAATTTGCAATCTTTCCTTCCTTTATTTATTTCATTACCCCAGTTACTACTTTCAAATTTGACTAAAACATTATTCAAAATGCAGCGTATATGGTATAGTACAATGTGGCATGAAAATGAAACTTTGCTTCATACAATATAATAATCTACTTCAATTGGAGTCCAGTATAAAATATATTAAAGGAGGACTATATCTAATAAGAACAAGATAGAGATTAATAACTTGGATGAATCACTTGTAACCAAACTCAGTAGCCCAAGGAAAGACTTTCCAACAACCCATAAAAATGTTCTATAATATCATGAAAAAAGTAAAGCATTAGTAAGTCAAAGCAGGGCAATAATTTTGGAGTTTTAAAGCATCAAAAGTACTTTGGGAAAAAATAGCTCAATAAAATACATCTTAAAAATTTGTTGTTTTGTACCATTCAGAAAACAGTAACACTACTTAGCCTAATAATAATGAACTACTTAGCCTTAAATGTGTATTCATAAATTCAAATTGACTCCTCCGCCAACTTTCATTAAGTCAAAATCATATTTATTTATTTTATTTTCTTCCATATGGGAGTTGGTTATAGGAGGGATGTGACAATTATCTTATGTGATAATTATGTGGGATTTCTTTTTATAATTATTGTAAGCATAAGGCTTCAAGGATCTTATTATATTGCATGGTAACAAGGCTCTTCATTCTTCTGTGGAGAGACATCATCTACATCTGCAATGGAGGCTTGATGCTTAGGTCTATCTGAACAATGTTTGGAAAAGTGACCAAACTTATCACACCTAAAGCATTGATTTTTTTCAATTCACAATGAAGATTTAGACAATGAAGCTCTTTTATTTGGGTTGCAGATCAAACAAACTGAAAAAAGAGACAAGGGGTCAAAAGTTCTAATCTACTTCCTAAGAATTCAAGAGACGGTATTGACTTGGTGAAATGAAACCAAACTTTGTTTCACCACGCAGGAATCGCACCAACTATGCAAAGCCATTGCAATCTTCAAGGAATTAAAGTTGCAAAGTGGTGCAACTTTCATTCTGCAACTCGTACGACCAAACAGACTATTCCAACACGTCTGTATGGGTACATTTACGCTAGGGATGGTCCTCTTTTGCACCCAAATACGTCGAATCACTCCGAGCTACATTGGACTGGCGATTTCCCTTAAGAGTCCAAAGTGCTAAAAGGAAGAAATATTTGAAGGGCTATTTCTCAAAGACCATGGGGCATACAGACACTCTGTCAGAGGCTATGGGATCATGTTGGGACCATCTACTAAGACCTCTCTCGGTTTTTGCTATCTCGGAGGCGTTTTCTTGTGGTGATAACTTTTCAGTGGAGAGAAAAGTTGCCAAATGCAAGCAGTGTAAAGTATGCAAGAGGCGTTTTTGAAGGTCTTGAGTTTGGAATATTTCTTTCTTCCACACAAGGTTCTTCATTTCTCATGTAATTTGGTGAAACATAATTTACACTTAGTTCAATATTATGTTCAACATCTTCATTTCCAACATTTTCACCTTCAATTTGAATAATTTCATTCCCAATTTCAGCACCATATTCAACATCTTCGAAACCAACATTTTGACCTTGAACATTTTCATTATCAATTTCAATAATTTAATTCCCAATTTTAGCACCATATTCAACATCTTCGAATCCAACATTTTGACCTTTGAACATTTTCATTATCAATTTCAATATTTTCATTCCCAATTTGAATATCATGTTCAACATCTTCAATTCCAACATTTTCAGCTTGAATATTTTGAGTATCAATTTTAACATTTTCATTCTCAATTTCAACATCATGTTCAACATTTTCACCTTCTACATATTCAATTTCTTCTTCACTAGAAAGACCAAAGGACTCAGATTCACCAATATTTAACATACCTTGTCTTCTCTTCCTATGACCTTCTTTATCTTTTTGTCTATATGCTTCAATTTGTTCTTTTGTAAGGTTTCTCTTACGTTTATGCTTCCGATGACTACTGCTCCCCATTATACCTCATAAAAGATGCTGAAAAATCATAGTTTATGACAAATTTGAGTGGAAGATGCTCCAAAAAGTTGATCTTTGTCCCTTCCTCTCTGAAACCACATGTTTGTCGCCTGCAAAGCCTGCAAAAAGAACGTAGGGTCCATTGGAATGCAAGAAAGGGGCCATATGGGGTTTTCCTATGGCCCACAAATTGGATATTCGAAAAAAATCCGATATCTAATATGTAGAGCTCTAAAAATAAAGCAATTTTTTAATGCTCCCCAATGGCATAATTTTAGTGTTACAAATCGGATATCCGATTTTGTCATGCATGACTTGAGTGAGAGACAGAGGGGGGGAAGTGAGAGGGGAGGAGGGGAAGAAGGGGAGAGTGAGGGAGAGATAATTAGGAGGGGGAGGGAGAGGGAGAGAGGGGAAG